>JAOPUB010037115.1:0-10313 GCA_027564055.1 Neptis clinioides
TAAATTTATAACCTGAACAGTAAAAGATTTGTGGTAATATTTTGTGGAGAAATCGGGTAAAAAATATATAACACATGAAAATGTTTCATAAAACAAACTGACATCTGAGTCGATCGTTGTCTTTAATTGTAGATTAACAACCCAATAAAGCTTAATGTACACAAATTACCAAATACGCTGACTTTTCAGCTTTTAATTATTAAAGAGTTTTGTAAAATGTTACTTTATGATTTATCAGCTAATTTATTGCATTATTAGGAAAAACATGGTCAAAAAAAAAACAATTTCAACTTAATTAGTAAAAGCAGAAGATTCTTCACAATAACGAGTGATAAGATATCTCATAAAATTTACTGACTGTCTGAGTTTGATGACCATGCAACGTAGTCAATAGTTTACTGCTGAGTCGGGACAATATTTCAGAATAAAAAGGAGAATATATTTGAAAACCTTATAGAGACCTCTCAGCAGGTTTGCATGTTCTAAGTTATGTGTATTTAATTTTTTTTTTAAATCAGAGGTAGGGCCTAGGATTGAATTCGAACTGAGTAAAATATCGAAGTCCTAACTACAATCTACAGCTAATTAATCAAATTACTATATATTGTTTGTTATTTTGACCAACATCAGTGTTCGAGGGTTAAGATAAAATACACATAAAAACATAAAGTCAAATATTGAAATTCTTACACAGTCAAACTGTTAATAAAAACCGAACTATACTTATAAATATCCTGTAAAAAACAAATATTGTAAATTCACATCACATGCAAAAGTTTATGGCCGTTTTTATTAAAATACAGTAAAACATTAACACGTTTGGATAATAAAAACAAAATATTGACGTGTATCGTTTTGTCCTGTCATGAACATCAGTCATCGAATGGGACCGACGGGCGACGTCAACGGTTAATGATTTGGAAATCTTTCTGATAATCTACACCGGATGAACTTTTACAGGCGATTTATCGTATGGGAATTAAAAATATCGGCTAAGCTAAATGAACTGAATTTTCAGGTTTTTGTGTATTAAAATGCGGAGTAATTAGAACTTTTCACGTGAGGGGAGAGGTAAGAATATAATTCCCTTAAGTTAATCATAGTAAAGTCTAACTTTGTTCAAATGTCACTATTACTAATGAAATTTGATTTTATAAATAATTAAATGTTAGAATTGTGGGCAGTGCATAGGAGTTGTAAACCCACTTCTGAGTTCAAACGCAGGCATTGCTCGTCTTTGTGCCTATCTATAAGAGTTTGTTATTATTGTGTTTTACAAGTTACTAAAATTCGCATAGACAAAGAAATATCAACGTTTTGAATGTAAAAAAAAAACACAATAATCATTGGTTTTCCTCAATTTTGATACACAGTGTTGTTATAAACTTAATGACATTGTAATAGCAGCCAAAGAGAAAACACAAAGGCAATAAAACTTATAGTCATCATGATACACGAACTGTAATAGGCGAATTATTTGTTATTCTTACGAATAGAAAAGCTCTATAAAGATATTATTAGACATTTGATACACGCGTTTGTTTTCCTTTGCCGAATAAAAAGGCCTGGTATTAAAAAAATCTGACATAGAGCAAGATGAAGTGCCTCGAGCGTGTTCGGAATCTTGACAATTACTAACGGGGTTATATTATAGGAAATGATGGTAATATAATAAGGACCTATATTTTAGCTGTAATCTTATTACTTTTACTTACTGAACTCCTTATACCATCAATTTGGTTGATAAAAAATGATAAATTTTATTAAAAAAAAAAATCGATTACTTCCATTTTTTCATAGTTAATATTATTTATTTAGTTCTTTTATATATAATTAGGATATTATTATATAATTAAGATATTACAATTTTTGAAAAAAAAAAATTATATTCGTTTAATTCCATTGTACAAAATATTTTATACTTTCCCGCATATTTAAAATTTATTTTATATCTTTGAATATTTCTCTGTCATTATTTTAAAATTATCGCATTTGTTTAATATAAAAATTACAATTCTTCGATATCTCGAATTCTCGTGATAATCGATACTATTTTGTCAGGAATGGTTAAATTTTTTTTAATAAATATCTTCTGTATTGCACATAACTGCAATGAACATCGCGTTGAAAACATGTACGTTTTTTATGATATCCATATACAGAAATCTGCCATATTGGATTTTAATTGAGTATAATATACTTTTGTGTTACTAGACTTAAAATATGTGCTGTATTTATATTTAAAATAAATTAATTTTAAAGTTTAGTTATAAGATCTGTTAAATATTTTATTAAAAAAACAGTTCATCTCTTCCCATTGAATCAATCTGTTATGTCTCTATAAGAATAAGAATAGATTTCGATAAGATAAAATACAGAGAAGACGTGAAATTCGGAAGATAATTTGAATCATGGTGTCCTAAAAATAGGATGGTGAAAGAGAACGGGTTATGGCAAGTCAAATAAAATTTACAGAACAATGCTACAGAATAAAATGGTTCAAACTCAGAATAATTTAGCAGATTGTATGAAACAGATACAGAGTGCAATGATAAATCTCCACTTTGAAACACAAATACATATTGGATAAACTAAGCGAGTGGTGCTAATGGATACGCGATAACTAAAAGCTTGTAAACGTCACTACGTACCATAGTATTCTCAAGGCCAAGTGCAGTCTACAAATAATAGATTTATTGGAAACTTCGATCACTAAGATATAGACACACTGCATACAAAATTACTCTGAAAATATTTTCTCTATCAGATTTAATGTTATAGTGTATATCACACTACAGCAACAATCACTAGAAAGTTACCCCAGTTATAACATTTTTTTTTTCAGAATTTAAGGCAACATGTTTAATGGTCGAAATTAATAACAAATCTGAATCTAAAATCTGTTGATTAGGGGTTGAATGTAGAACCCAAGTCTTTGTAAATCGTTTAAATTTTTTTTTCTATTTTTTTTAAGGATAAGCACTTTACAATTTTATGTTTTATATCTGTCATGACGGGAAGTTTTGAATAATTTATAATAAGAAAAATTTGTATACCTACCCTACTCCTATTTAAAATTTGTTTCGGTTTGGTATGTGTAATTTGTGAAACCTTCGAAGGCATATCCCGTTGTATATTCATTCATCATCAATGATGATCGTAGCCGATCAATGGCCCACAGCTGAGCTGGGTCTCCTCTTCGTAATGAGGAGGGATTTAAACCCTATATTTGTAAAACGTCTGCATACATATGGTAGAGAGAAGAGATTATTTGGGTAATTGAATTTATAAAAATGGAGAAGAGTAAGGGAGACAACACGCCACCTTGAGGTACCCCAGACCGGACTTCACGCCATGATGAGAATGTATCATCAATCCTTACACGCTGGCGGCGTCCCTTGAGGTAACTTTGAAACCAATCCTTTACTAATGGAGATATGCAAAAGGAACATAACAAGCTCAGCAAAATATCGTGATCAACGCAGTTGAACGCGTTGCTAAAATCTAATAGTACCAGAACTGTGAGCTGTTTATTGTCCATGGCCCATCGAATGTCGTCTGTGACTTTTATTAGAGCTGACACCGTACTATGACCCGAGCGAAAGCCCGATTGAAATGGACTAAGCAGAGAATGTTGGTTAAGGAACAAGTTAAATTGTCGAAAAAATAATTTTTCAAGGACTTTCGAAAGGAAAGGTAGGATTGAAATTGGACGGAAGTCGGAAGTGGTTAAAGGATTACCTTTTTTAGGTATTGGAATGACTTGTGCATCCTTCCATGATTCAGGAAATTTACTACTGGAGATGGAAAAATTTAATATATGCGTTAAAACAGGAGCGACGATATCAAGGATGGGAATGATCATGTTCCGGCTAATGCAGTCAGTACCAACAGCATTCGAGGATATGGACATAATGTTCCTTTTAACATCACATTCAGTAAAAGGAGTAAAATTAAACGAAGGAATGTTGGTAAAGTCGGTAAAGAGGAGAGAATATTAAGTGTGCGTTCTTTATCAGCACTATTTATTGTATGTGCGAAGTAAAATGGTTGTAGATCAATATCGATACTGACTAATTATATAGTAATTTGAATTTAGAATAATACAAACACAGTAAATCAAGAAATTTCCAAGTTTTGGCAGGGTCGCCGTTTTCGACTGATTGGAATATGTGGCGTCGTTCTGCATCTCTACATGATGTTGCATCGATTTCGCGCTTTGTGATATTTTTTCACGATTTTCATCAGAGTTATTTAACTCTTTTATTTGTGTTTAGCTTTATTAATTATATCCATAAGGGACTTTATATGGCTGAGGTGCTTTAATTGGCTTTACAGGTGCTAAACGTTATATAACTGAATGAGAAGAGATTGAATATATCCACTTTTTCGTCTATTGTTTCAGCAGTCATAACAGATTATAATTTTTTTATGACAATCTGAACTCTAAATTATGTAGTTTTAAACGTTTACATTTATTTAAATTGTTCTTTTGAAAATACTTTGACTTGTGAGACTTATAAATCATCATACATATTGACAAGATGAAGCTATTTGTTTCAAAGTTGTAGACCAACGCACGGTGATGTATGACCTCTATGTACATAACTTTTGTCAGGCACTGCTTAATTTTTATAGGTATTCTGTAAATACTGGCAATTAAATAAAGATAACTAAATGAAAATTGTAGACTGTAATACTGGTTTTGCTATAACCAGCCTGGTTGATATACATATTTAGTCATAACACAACCATAATAAATGGATTAATGTGTTTTTTTTTATTATGCTAACATATGTATTTTTTATACTTTTATATTTACATAATTGTATAATTAACCCGAGTTGATTATAACATCACGATAAATCACAACAATAAAAAGTAGTGATATAGATATATCTTATGTCATAATTATCACATCAAGGAAATATCTAAAACCTAATTACGAGTATGACTGTAATCAAAAATTACTCATTTATTAACATTGTAACCGGTAACTTCATACGGTATGGAATAAACGAAAATACTTACTTAATTTTTAGTGATTAGTCGCCTACCGTAAAGTCGACTACCGGCCACTTTCATAGTATAACACTGACTACCCGGTTTTTAGAAACCGGGTAGTCAGACTATTTTAATAAAAACATAAAAATTTGTAATATTAGGACCCAATAAATTAACTGACTTGGTATTACATTGATCTTACACGTTTTTACGGTGGATGAACCTAGTTTGCGAAAATCTTCTGCACGTTATTAATAAAGTAATGTGACTCTGGTAAATAATAAGCAAAATTTTATTTCAGCCGAATTAAAAATAAATCACAAACGCAAGCCACTCTCTGGGCTTATTTTAACACGACAAAGATTCACATCTCAAATACTATATAATATTTTGAAAGCTGTGAAAGAGACTAATCCAGCTGAATTTGGCTTTTTGAAACACGATTATATCGTCGGCTTTAATGTAAACCCTCTGTGTAACACAAGAGAACAGTTTTATACTAAAAAATTAAGTCTTCAGGCGCTTTTAAAGTTTAAGAATGGGTAAGTTTTTTTCATTTTCATTTGTAAATCTCAGATAATCAAAATTTCTGTAGATATCAAATATTTTGGACAGTAATAATTTGACTTTGAAAAAATTTTAATAAAATTAAGTCAATATATTTTAATGGTTTTATACGATTTTATTGCAATAATTTACTATATTTCCAGAGATCTAAATTGTATAATATCTACAAGTGTGTTGGAAGAGGGCGTGGACATACCCCAATGTTTACTTGTAGTGAGATACGACTCGCCATTGGAGTATAGATCGTATATACAAAGTAAAGGTAAATTCAGTCGATTCTTACTGTCTGTTACAGTCTGCTGGTGTTAGTGTCTACTGCACTATACCTTTTTAAAAAATAATATAACCAATATTTAAAAAAAAAATCTTCAAACAGAAGTTTCAGATGTAATTTATATATTTCAGGTCGTGCTAGAAACAAAGATTCAAGTTATATAATATTAGTAGACAAGGGAAATCAGATTAAATTTGATCAAAATTATAAGGAGTTCCAAAAAATCGAAAAATACCTTTATAGTGTAAGTAACTTTAAGCTTATTAACTAGACTAATATCTATGTGTTATTCTTGCAACATAGTAAACTCACGCGTAACATATGCATTTAGCTTAGAGCAATTAATATTTTTACTAGTTATTTATGTGGAAATGGGAATTAAGATGTAATGGTGAGGGAGGACGTATGAAAGAGGTTGTTGTATGTGTTTTTATATGAACGGGTGGAAATTAGATGTTGAATTACGATTATATTTTTGAAAGAAGAAAAATGTGTTGAATAACAGAGTGATAGAAAACGTAAAGACGATAAGATAAATTTTAAGATACATATTTACAAATTTATTTCAAAGAAGGAGAAATAAATTCATTTCAAGTTTTTTTATTACATTATTTTACTTTTCTACGTATATATCTGAAATCGCTAATGGTTTATTTATTTTTTTCAGTTAGTTCATGAAGAATCGGAGCGTGATAGTCCCACTGAAGATAGTATTAGAAGAAGTCTTTATGATGATGATGATATCTCAGCGTACTACACTAAATATGGCGGTAAGGATAATTTATAGATCTAATTTATCTAGATTTATTTGACTAGTTTTTTTCGAAAGTATCGTTATACGTCCAATTTAATGAAATTGGGTAATGAAGTACAAAACTAACTATAAGTAATACATTTGTGGCGAAGTCTATACAACGAGCGCAACAACACTTGCAACAAGCGAGTCCTGAATCGCGCTAACGAAGTTTCTAAGCCGCTGTAAATATAGAAATTCCGAGTGCCTGATCAATGGGTCTCGGTCCGCTAGGCCACTTTGCATTGACCGAGGATCCTTCATTTTCGTTAAAGAAATAATTCCTCCACATGTTAGATTTGATATGCTCAATGGATTTATTGCTTGTGGACAGCGAACCAATTCCTCCACATGTTAGATTTGATATGCTCAATGGATTTATTGCTTGTGGACAGCGAACCAAATAGGTCATATATATTTTTACTTTGGTCCAAATGTATTGCTGAAGCATTAATTTATAGTAATACTATAATGTTTGTAATGACGGTACAGAAGATAGAAAAGTGTTGAAGCAGTAATTGTTGTACAGAAGTATCGTGTTTTATTCCTTAAATATAACAAATCCGTAGGAGTAAATTTTTTTTTTGTTTCAGCGCGGCTTCCTGCTTCGTCCGCAATAAGTCTACTAAATCGGTACTGTTCTGCGTTACCACAGGACCAGTTCACAAAAATTTTACCAATGTGGATACAAGAAACTGTCGTGGTCCAAAGTGTCGCATGTAAATTGGTCACAATAATAATGCCAATATCCTGTCCATTAAAGGAACCAATAAAAGTGAGTGTTTGCTATAAAATAAAATGTCTAAAACTGTCATTGTTTTATCAAATTTAAAAACATTAACAAATGTATAATTTTAGCTTATCTTTACAAATATTGTTTCTCTGTTATAAATGATAAAGAATTCGTAGAGTATATAATCAGAAATTATCCGTAAAAATTATTTTAATTTGTTCTATTTAAATTATTGCACGATTTACTTTAAAACATATATTTATAATGATAGATTTTCTCAATATAATCATTTTCACCTTAGGGAATGCCATTCGGAAATTCAAAATCTGCAAAGCGCTCAGCTGCATTAAATGTATGTAAGAAGTTACACGAAATAGGTGAATTAAACGAATCAACATTATTACCAAGGCAATATGGGTATGTTTATTGCGATACTATTGTTTTTTTTTTATAATCTTATTTTTCTATTATTTATAATCTTAAAATATGCATTGTAAATTACTGCAGAAACATAGACTTAGATTCCTCAGAAGTAAAAATATGTTTCCCTAACTGGCGTAATGAAACAGCTATCCACAATGTACCAAAACCAGGTACAAAGAAAAGAATGAGAAAACATCCTAAAATGGTAAGTGTTATATTTTTGTCAGATGATAAGTGCTAAATCAAATCAAATCGTTTATTTGTGAATACAGAATTATCATATAGGTGTTACAATAAAAGCGAGTAGCTGTATTCTACCAACATTTTGGTGTACAAATATTAATTAGAAGATTAAATGAAAATATGTCCTTTATAATTGCTTTAAGTTTTTACAGTTCCTTTGACACAGAAGATTAGTCAAACCACTTTACTAGTTAAATATGAGTTTGTTGGCTAGTCAAGACATAGAAATAAGATTGAAGTGTTTGTAATATTAGAATAACGGATTTTCCCTTAGTACATGTCGATCTATACACGTACATGTAACAAATAACATTTTTTAAATATTTGTCTGCCTGTCTGTTTGTTCTTGCTAATGTTATAGGTAGCATCTTATATTTTAGAAAAAAAACGCGATAACATAATAAAAACACCTCGGTGAAGCGAGGGTGGCTAGTCTTGTTAGTAATATTTTTATAAATTACATTCAATTATGTTAAATAGACTATAGGACATCTAATCATCATAATATGATTTTTTTTAATATGCCTTGTTTTTACTAATTATATCCCTTTTTTTCAGTACCCAAAACGTTTAAATGGACCAATTGATTGGAGCCTTGGTGATCAAACATTTTACTTGCACCTTCTAAAACTTGATGTTGCGTTTGAGAAGCCAAATGATTCTCGCGAACGTGCTCTGTATAACTTATTGCTGAAAGATGAGGGGTATGGATTTTTGACGTTGAACGCTTTGCCGACGTTATGCAGTTTTCCTATGTTTCTTACTGTTGGTGAAGTTAAAACTTCTCTAGAAATGAATTATGCAATTATTGCAATAGATCTATCCATGTTCAAGCTCATCAAAGAGTGAGTATCAATTTACTTATTTTACTTTCGTAAGCTCTTTAAACTGTGTCTTATAATATACAATATTTTAAGGTTTCATTTCTTTATTTTCAATCAAGTTATTGATGTGGCAAAGAAGTTTGTTGTATTCGATGACCAAGTTAACAATATGTTTGTTGTGCCTGTTAAAAAGAACGACGAATTTGATATCGACTGGGATGTCATGCAAACTTATAAAGAGACCCGACCGGTTGCTGAACCCTCGATGAAGGTATCTATTTATATAAATAATATCTGAACCCATGTATTGCTTTATGTCACTTGGACTTGGAAAAACATTGAAACTTAACTTTATTTATAATAATATTAATATTATTATAAGCAAAGTGACTGTAGTATAAATGTTCAGTTTAAATTGAATTCCTTAAATCTTTTATTTTTAGGAAAGAATAGCTCTTAATGTTACACCAGAAGAATATATAAATGCAGTTGTCTCTCCTTGGTACAGAGGGATGGGTTATCCTGATAGGTTGGTTATGTTTCTTTTATGGCAACACTTGTTTATAGTAACAGCAAAAAAACTGCTAACAATTCAGATAGTCTAATACGAACTGGAGTTAAATAAATAATCACTTACAATTTAAACCGATATATATGTGAATTATCTACGCAGAAGTTAAGAACCTCGGCCAATGATGTATTAATGTTATTTTTTTGTATTTTTTGTAGATATATTGTGTCTAACGTCCTGGAATATAAGACTCCGCAGTCAACATTCGAAACAGATTGTTTTATGACATACGCAGACTATTACTCAAGTAAATATAATTTAGCAATCTGTGGCAAGAAAGATCAGCCTTTGCTTGAGGTGGGTGTAAGCAAAAAAGAAAGTAAGGATCGCAAAAGAGAGACTAAATTTCTGTATATTTGTGATTCACATAAATTATTTTAATCCTTCCTCTTTAACATTAGATTATGTCGAAAATTAATTGACTACAGAAGATGACATAGTCGGAATTTTTTGTAGTATCTGTATATTATAAGCTTCCCTTGACTGACTCGTTATGGGGTGAATTTTGGAAATTTAACTTCAATTTAATGGAAATTTAATTTTTACACTTACTCTTTATTTGTATATTAACTATTAACTATAACTATTAAATATAATTTAGTACAAATTCTTTAGATTGGAAATTTTACTCAATTTTATATAAATTTAGTGCTTTCTTACATTGTGGTGCCTCTACGAGGCTGCAAAATATTTCGTATGCCCTTTACATGCTCTCCAAAACTGTACCCTGAGATATCATATAAGTTACATACATGTAGAATCACTACATAGTATAAAACAAAGTCGCTTTTTCTGTCCCTATATTCCTATGTGCGCTTAAATCTTTAAAACTACGCAACGGATTTTGATGCGGTTTTTTTTATTAGATAGAGTGATTCTTA
>JAOPUB010037124.1:0-10311 GCA_027564055.1 Neptis clinioides
ATCGTTATCTTGTGAGGACCTTCGAGATAGGCAATCCCCTTTCGCTGAAATAACAACGCCAGGACAAATATCACTTTATGATGATTATGATGACTAATTAAAACCAAAATTAAATTATTTTTTAAATTATCATACATCAGTTTCAATCAAAATTTTACTTTGCCTTACATGAGACTAATAGTAACTAAAATTTATTTTTTTACATAAATGTAATTATTCCCTAATATGAAAAGTGTTATGTATAATGTCAGTTGACGCGCGGTCATTGCAATCTGGCACACAGACCTGAGATAAGAATAACTCGATTTTACTGGTTCACTTAATAAATATTATTTGGTTTCCAAGCGCACGTTATACATTAATCGATAAAAACAAGAATTATAAGATAAAATTGTAGCCTTAAAAATACGTTTTATAGAATATACTGGAGTTTAAAATTTATAACCAGAGATGTTATGGAGCTCCGTAACCGAAACACAAGTTTCGGATAAAGAGGGATTTACTTAAAACGGCGGAATTAAATAAAACTACATGTTGAGACAGCTTTTTGTTTCACCACGTGAATCTTGCAGTTTCTTTGTTATTTTTTGTCATAGCATAAACTCTTTTATAAGGGTAGACTAGTTTTTTTTTTTATTTAAGAGTTAAGTTTAGTTAATTACTTGATTGTAGAAAGTCTTGGTGCAAAATCTTGTGAGCACCAGCATGCGAAACCAAGCCGCATTATTATTAGCCGTTATTGATATGGTTCTAGTGTTCTAGTGGACTCTACACTCACACTCAAGGTCCACCTGAACCGTAGCATTCTTCCCTTCGTTCCCATTCCTCCCTCCCTTCAAAGTAGCAACACATCGCCAGGTAAGACGCACTTGTCTTGAAAAGTATCTATCTTGTATATGTCATACCTATGCGTAACCGAAACTATCCGAAACTAACGGATAACCCGAAAATAGTGTATTTATACTCGCATATCTCGGAAAAGGTACTGACGATTTTGATAAAATTGTCTTTGGAATAAATAAATAAATTTTACAAATAAAACACCAATTTTGTCGATGTTTTGTAACGCCATCCCACCACTTAAGATGCTTGCTGTACCTAAATGTTAGAGAGGGTGTTACGTTGTTATTATTATAGGTAAGCTTTAAAACGCTAAAATAATATTACTTGCCGATACGACAGTATTTATTTTACATAGACATTTTTTAATTACAAATATAATACGTCATAGCAAAAAACTACCAATTATGTATGTTTGAAATACCTTGTATACTTGTGGTTTGAATAGGCGAATGACTTGTGCCCGAAGATATACTGCCCGCTGACGTCACGCTCACTGTTATGCAAATAATATCGTAGAAAAACATTTTTATTATAAATTAAATCTAAAAAATATTAATAAAGAAGAATTATGGACATATTTTTTTTCTATTCAGTTATAGGTGGGTAATAGGGCATGCAAAAACCGAGTACCGAGTTGTTTCGGAAAACCTAATTTTTCGGTTCAAAGGGTTAATTCGAGTTTTCGGGAAATTAATTTATTTAGAATAAACCTATTAATACTAAAATGAATAGTATGTATTATTTGTTTCATGCTAATTCAAAATGACGTAAAATAAAAATAACGATCTAAATCAGAAGATAGAGAATCAGAAGAATAAAAAGATTAACATATTATCAAACTTTCTACGTTCTGTCAGAAGAATCACTGTTTGCTTTCATTTTAAAAATTTTAAAATAGAAATTGTTTGAAAAAATCATCTTTTTTAAAAAAAATATATCAACCTCTAAAAAATTATCAAACATCTCAACATACCAAAACATCATCCCAATTTAGTGATAATCATTAACGTCACTTAAACATCGTGCGGTGTTATCAAAGTTCAAAGTTGAAGATAGTGTCTTACTTTTGACTCCATTGTACGTTTTAAATAAAAACAATGTAGTTTTGAAAACAAACCTGTTTTACAATATGTGTGATTTTCGCATATGTCACCAGTTATTATTTAATTGATATTAATAATATCTAGCAAATTATACAGATATTTGATGACGTTTATTTTGTTATTGACGCATAATGTGTCATCAATTACCTATGTACTCACATGTTTACGTGTAAAAAATATTTGAATAAAAAATGTAGGTTATAATTACCATTATTAATAACAGACAGATTGACTTAATTTCGACCACCATTACGAATTCAATAATTTAAATGAATATCAAGTTAAGATTATAATAAATAAATTACGTATCAATCATAATAAAGGTAGATAAGTAAAATAACGTCTTTAAAAGATTTAAAAATCAATTGATTTTTTTCTTTTACAAGTATTTCGTCTTTAATAAAAATTGTCTTTCCTTCGTCACGTCTTACATATCACTCCGTCATTCCAATATTTTCATCTTTCAAACAAATCATCGTCATTCGTCATCTAATTTTCAGACATTCGTATCAAACACATACATTCTCTTCCATGCGTCCTTAAGATTAAATTAATTACAATGAAAATAAAACAGCATAATCCAATATTTTAATCTTTAAATATACTACGAAGAAAACCTTATACTTAACATAAGGTTAATTTTAATTCATCTCATGATTCTTACCTCTTTCTAACTGCTTGCGCTTCGCCTGAGCACGTTGCAGCTCACGGTTCCATGCACTAGTTTCTGACAGGCCCTGGTCTCCACATAACTTCACTATTAACTTCAAACCTGAGTTTATTAAAATTATTTATTTAATTTAGTGCTTTAAAATCTATACTAATATTATAATGTAAGTAATAAAAATACAGTAAACTTTGTCTGTCTGACTGTTACTCAATCACGATTAAACCGATGAACCGATTTTGTTAAAATTTGATACAGAAATAGATTAGAGCTCGGGGAAACGCATGGGTTTTATATATTTAAATAATTAGAAAATGAATTTTTTATATTGAAAAATTTTACATTCATCAGTAAGTTTACGAAGAGAAAACACATATTATTATTTTGTTATTTTTACATACATACATAGAATACATAAAAATAAATATAATATAATAATTGCAAAAGGAAGACGGCGCTCATGACGATCAATAAAACAATTATAAATTAATTTGATCTTCTAGTTAAAACCCTTAATACGTCATTAAAATAATAACCATTATTTATAAGATCGGTTTACATTTAATAAGATAATGTAAATATTGATGTTATTTTCTCTCAAATACAAATGTTATTTTTGTTGGATCTAGGCAATCATCTTATTCATGTATTATTATAAAATTTTATTTCATTTTATTTATTTTTTAATTTTTGTTTTTTTCACTTAATAGTAATGTACTGTAAGTAAGCTATATTTTTTATTATTGTATATGTCTGTGTATGTAAAATTATATTAATTATTGTTGTATATGTATGGCTATGTAAAATTATATTTGTTAATTATTTTAAATATATGTAGTGTATAATTTTGATATATATTACTTACTGTTTTAATAAGCACACCTGCCATAATTCTGTAGATTGATTTCCTACTATCTTGGTTGTCTGGAAGAGATTGCTCATATCGATAAGACCGCCTGTTGGGCGACTATTCTTTGTCTATTTTTTATCTTTATTTATATGTTTATGTCGTGCACAATAAACTGTATTTGTTGTTGTTGTTGCATAGCATTGTTTCACGGTTTTTTTAATTTTTATCCGTCTGTTTCTTGATGTTATAGGGAGTCACTTATGCTACTTCTAACCTAAAAATAGTTGACATCTGCTTAATCGTAGGCAAGATATATAAGTTCTTGTTTTTTATTTTTCCTGCAAGATGTTACGGTTTTATTCGTAATGGGCGTCAACTAATATCAAAGTATAAAGAATGTAATCCGACGGTATGAAAATCGATTGTATTTTTAGTCAGTTTAGACAGTCAGAAACATAAAAGCAATTTTAGGTCACATACCAAATACAATTTAATACTTCAAAGAAAGCGGCAAAGGTAGAAAACGTTTCTTTTCCTTGAATTATTCAATGAGGAGTATAACAATGTTTATAAGGAAAATTGAATTTAAAATGAGACTTGGCCTACTGCTGACAGCCACACAGTTTTTAACACGCAATTGAATATATGAAATAGTTATATGCTGGCATTTCTATTGAAATAGATAATTTTCTGTATAACCGTCGGAACAACAGCACGTGCTTTATTTTTAACCTCAGAATAAAGTGTTGCCATTTTTATTAAACAAAGTTGAAATCGATAAAGCCTTTTAATCCTACAAGGTTCAATATTTTTTCAAATAATCATAAGATAGGGAAAACTAATAAAAGTAAAACCATATTTTACGGAAATTTACTTAATTATTTTCAGTTCCACATATGGTACACTGAGGCCTTACCATACTTTTCGAATTAAAATAGTACAATTAAATGGATTTAAAATTAGAATTCTATTTGTATTTTTTGTACTCATCTTATTAATAATTATATTACTTTTCGTACAACGGTATATTTGTTGGCTGCTTAATATTTTTGAAATGTTGTAAATTAGGATTATTTAATTTACTTTCAAGAAAGTTAACGGGTTCAGGAACTTACACTAACACTTAGAAATGAAACATCAGATATTCATCTTTGAACAAAAAAAAACAACTGTCTTATTTAAAAAAAACACTATATGAGTGTCAATGAGAAAATTTGCACGACAATGATTAAAAAAAATTAGTCTATTTGGCCACTTGACCGTAATTTAGGCCAATGGCCGACCATGACTGCACGCAACATTCAACACGCCGAAGAATGTCCGCTGAATTAGGAACATTACAAAACAGTGCACTTACAATAAACTTAAGCTTTATAACATACTATCATTTTAGCCTGGCTTTGCATAGGTAAAATCTTATTAATATAATGAATGTAAAATTTGTTACTCAATCACGATCGATAGATCGATAGATAGATAGGTCGGAGGAGGTAATCTAAAGTTCTAGTAGTGTTCTTTATAAAAAAAATTTGCACACAGATAGCTTATGACCTGAATCCCTATGTGGCTTTATCCCGGAAAAATTCGGAGTTCGTGTAGGATAAAATAATTAATATGTTAATAATTCCCAATTTTTGATCGTATATTGATTGATTCATCATTACTTCATAATGCTTTGCGGACTTTTTAAAGTTTTACTATAAAGAAACAAAAATAATTTAGAATTAGGTAGACCGAGAGGGAAAAAAACAAATCAGTGTTGTCTGTGTCTATATAGGTACAATAAATACATTCAAATAATAATGCATCACCTCACCTACCTAGCTCAGAAAAGGCATTAAGTATATAAGCTATCATCTATCATCTATTTTTATAAAATTTTAATTTTTATATAACCAATACCCATTAATAATAAAATAATTCATCTTTAAATTCAAATAATAAAATAATTTATCAAACATGACGTAGTTAGTGGTTTTAGAATTTTACTCTCAGCAGTCAAAATCACAATACTTGCTAATTTTATAAATGTTATAAGTATATATTTTGTACTGCATACAAAAAAAAACGCTTTTTCTTTTCTTAAACTTGGTAAGAAAAGCCGTTTTGTATTGGTACGAACGAAATTTTTTCTGTTACCTCAAAATAAAATACTACATCATAACTATATTCAGTAAAGGTTGCTATCTCGCGTGTCCAATAAATTACATAAATACTTAACCGTCAAAACCATATTTTTCTTCCTTTTATTGACTTCTGTAACACATACGAACATTATTATATATATTTAAAAACAACACTTTTAGAAAAAACAAATAATAACAAACAACATTTTTAAACACAATAACTGGACCGCCATCTTGTTAATCTATAGTGTATTGACTAAATATATATACACTAATTTATAACAAAAATATGCGTTGATTAATGCTTTGTTTCAAACTAAATTAATAAATAATTCTTTAAATTTATAATAATTATTTCTAAAAGAAAATCTACGATTTACGATGAATATAAAATAATTAAATCATTAAATAACGCATGACGTCACATCTATACAGCAGATTAGTTATATAATATTTCGATTCGACTTCGACGATTCTTCACGATATCGCGTCGCGGGACCGAACAACAGTACCAAATGAAAAAAAAATGAGAAAAAAAGTGCATTCATTTGCAAGAATCGTTAATTAACTGAACGAGAACGTTCCTTTTTCGAAAAAGTATAATAATAAATAAAAAATTACCATATAACATAGGTAGTCCTTTTGGCACAATACAAAGTTTTTATATGGTATATTCCAGAAAAACCTACTCTACCAACTTCACTTAGTCGCGCGACATTGACAAGGGTGTATAAAATATGCGTTACAATTTCGCTTGTATCATGAACTGGATGTTGATGATAAATGTACATATTTTATTATTTTTTAATTGAATCACAGCTATATATGTAAATTAAGAATTATTTTTTATAATTCACTCTATTAAACCGTGAAGGTGTTTGCTGCTAAAATTTTGAAAAAGACCTTAAGTCCTCTTGATAAATTCTGGTTATTATAGCTCCTAGAAACTTGGTACTGATTACTTTCTGAAGATCTATAGCATTACTGCATGTTACCTATTGCTGTGCTATCAAACTATATAATATTACTTAATATCATAAGTGTAAAAGTTTGTTTGTGACTCAATCATGCAAGAAAATCTAAACAGATTTCTAAGGAATTTGCTATACAAATACTTTAATACCTGGATTAACATACAATCTACTTTTGATCCCGAAAAAATCATAGATCCCGTGAGATAACATTAAAATGTCTGAATATTATTGTTTAAAAATAAAAAAAAATTAAATAATAAAAAACCACGTTGATTGGGAACAGCAGTCAATACAGATTTAAAAAGAATTCATAAAATGAAAAAAAAACTTAAAATATATATTGTCATAGTAATCGCCACATAACTTTACATTTGAGAAACAAATAGTGAGGGAACATTGCGCATTCTGAGTTTACTGTACGACTGCATTGGCTATTACACGCGCGACGTTCACTATTTTGACAAATAGCAGACGCGCGAAAACTGAAACTTCGCAATAGAACCAATCGCGTGAGACGGACTACTGTGGCCCCCCGCGTCCTTCTAAAAAGGCCTTAAATATGATTTATGCGCAATCAAGGTCATACTCATACTTACGTGGCGCGATCTATACATACTTTTTAAAAGTTCGATACTCAATTCTATTCGATACTTGGTATCGAAAGACGAGTATCGAGAAATATCGTTTCATCTCTACTTAGTGTAGATAATGTTAGTGTATTACCATGGTTGTAATAGTCATTATATAAAAAATAATAGTAGGAGAATATTGCGCATTCTGAGTGTATTGCGCGACTGCCGTGCAATTGCATCCGTGACATTTACTATTTTAATAACAGACAGAAACTTCGCATAAGAACCAATCGGGTGTCACGTCACACATTGCTGTCGCCTGTCTAAAAAAGTCGAACCCATATTTTGCATAGCGAAGTAATACAAAGTATTAAGTTGATTTTCAGTAGGTATATTAATATTGCCACACAACTCTCAAGTTATAAATGAGCTGATAGTCTCCAAAAGGCTGACCAGATTGTCATAAATTGTAGCTCAGGACCATCTAGAATTACCTTACAAACAAATAAAACTTGATTTGGTCCATAATTTTAGACGCTACGATGCCACAGAAAGACATACGTTAAACTTATATCGTTGAGGCTCTGGGAGTTATAAATTTTAATTATAGCTGAATTATCAGTTTTCTTAGTTTCAATGCAGTTCATTAACTTCAAACTTCTCCATCGAAGGCAAAGTTTGCAGTTCTACTAATAACTCGGAATATTATCGAACATCAGCAATTAGTATCCATAATTAAAAATCTTTTTCAATTTATGTTGCTTTTAAGATTTAATATCGTTAGCCCTTTACGTTATGAGTTTCCGTGAAATATTAAAGATGGTAGGGAAATTTTATTAAAATCGTTGATGCTATATGGATGCCATTAATATAAGGCTCCGTCGCCTTCCTAATTACGTAGCTGAGTAATATTTTATGTAAATAGAAAATGACAGTAGAGAGAGAGAGAGAAAGGTAAGTAATATCTTAAAAATAATCAATTATTGTCAACAAATATCTTATACATCTTTCAGAGTCGTTTTTACTTCTTATTACTCATATACATTATTAAAAAGTAAGAAAATAAGCACCACGAGCTTAAACAATTTTTCTTGAACTACGCTTACCTAGACCATGTTTACTATATGAAACCACTCGATAGACAAAAACAGATCTATAGGTACAGATATTATATATTGTTGAGATGATATTGTTGAAAAAATCTCCTTCCTCGAGAAATGGACTATCTAACACAATAATAATTTTTTCAATTTGATGTTTCAACGCGCTAACCTCATATAATTGGATAATTGTAATTCTCATCTAATTAGCGCGAGTAAACAAACAAATCCTTCAGCTTTATAATATTAAGTAGATATTATATTACTTAATAATTGACAAGTCGACACGGCTTTGCACGGATGCAGTTTACTACGATATTTTCTTAGATTTATCAAAAATGATTTAATTCTCAATACATTATTGAATGTACATGGAAGATTTTCAGAAATTTTAATGCAAGTGGACATTATAACACCGATAGAGGCCAAAAAATTTTCAGAATTTTTGTCCGTCTGTCGATATCTTTGTACGCGCAACACGCTGAAACGGCTGGACCGATTAGCATGACATTTGGCATACAAGCATCATATAGGCTTACTTAGAAAATAGGATACTTTTTATCCTGGATAAAGTTATATTTCCTCTGGGATCGATAAGTACTATGCATATTCATTCCGAGCGAATCATTCTTGTACACGTTTTGTTTGTATTCTGAATTCACACGACGTAAGGTAGGATACAAGCCGAAACGAAATTTTATACGCATTAAATTTGTAATATTAATAATCACATGACATACTACTAACCCCAGAAAAAGGTACAATTCCAGTGGGATACAAGTTCGTTTGTTCGATTGCGCTACACTCATCTTTTTGCTTGAAACACCCGAAGTAAAGCGCAGACGGGTCGGCTTGTTGTTTATAAAAATATTTAGGTGCTTACGACAGTATACACATTTTATAAATATCCTGGGGAACTCAAATGTGCCAAATCGTTAATACTAAGAAATGAATTCTAGAAATTTGTCTCCTAGAATGAAGAAAAGGTGGACAAAAGTCCATTAGTCTACGTCCATTAGTATTAACTGTTGTTATGATAACCAAATTACTCACGAATATATTTTACAAGTAAATGTAATAGTTTGTATGTAAACATGAATATGAAATTTGTATAGTGGTATAAGTTTAAAACGTTATAAATCTAGCACAGGCGGAACTCGTTTATCGATTTTCAATAACAGTTGCAGCACCACTGAACATTTTATAAATGTAGCACCGGCCTTGTCGTGGCCATGGAAAATATTTATGGCATTTGTACACGGGAACCGTAAGGACCCTCTTACGCAAACCATAACTCACCTCGTAATAAATGGCCTAAGAAATTAATAAATTTAAATGCAACAAGATTTAGGGTCATTAAAGGTAATGGAGTACCATTTATTGTTGTTAAAATTAGTATGCGAATTTTCTTCTTTTGTTAGCAGAACTCCAGTTATTTATAAAACGAAAATATTTTTGAAGAAAGAAAAGTTCTTCTTTAAATAAGTGTACGGCTCTATATTGTCATATAGATATTACTTCCGTATCCGTAACAAAAGATTTATATTTATGCTAATGTATAATTTATTACACTTATTTATTGGAGGACATCTTTGATAATTATTTCGTAATATCTATATGAAAAAAAAATCAGGAAATGCAACATTATTTTCTGAGAGAGTTTCTAATGTAATATATAGTATTAAGAATATCGTCATGTTATACTACCGAGTATATAATGGCTTTCTCACCTTCAGGATTTATCACAAACGCTTCTTTTTGTTTAGTACGAAATAAAGAGAAAATCTTGTATCTATTCACCTTCTCGATTTGTTCTTATTTTTCTTTCAGTACAATATAGACTATATCGGCAGATACTTGGTAAACTAACTATATGACTATATAGTTGGTAGAATGACATTTAACGGTAGATGTGTCACATGCATATTACGCTTAAGCTTCCGACTTTCGTCTTCTCTCTATGTTAAGAAATCCATATTTTAGTAGCATATATTTTAGAGTATATAGCCAAAACATACACGTTATGCAAATAAATAAAAAACGAGGTCAGAATATATGAACAATTTAGTTCCTGTC
>JAOPUB010037134.1:0-10309 GCA_027564055.1 Neptis clinioides
GCGTAAAAACAAATCAAAGCGGAATGTGCGAATACTCGCATTACTGTTAAAGGCAGTTACACATTACACTAAGTACTGGTACAAGTATTTGATCTTCGACATACGCTATTTCTCCTCTTAATGTAACTCGATGAATAGCTCCACAAACACGCATACCAGCAAATGGAGTCCACTTAGATTTTGAAAATTCTAATGCTTCGGGTATTGTCCACTCATAGTCCATATCTACTTCAACATATGTATTAACTTGTTCTGGTAGATTAAATATTTTGCGTGGATTTTTATGGAATTTGTTTATAAGGTCGTCTAAAGTTAGGCGCCCTTCATGAACGGCATTCAATAGTAACGGTAAAATAGTTTCCAAGCCAGGAAATCCAGGGGGAGGCTTTTCTGAATTTTTTTCATCTACACTGTGAGGTGCATGATCTGTAGCAAAGATGTCTATGATATCCATATTTTTCCATAATTCCGCTTGATCTTCAGGACTACATAAGACTGGACGCACTTCGGCTCGACCCTTTCCGATTCTATCAATATCATCCGTACTCAGGAAAAGATGGTGAGGACAAACCTCACAGGTTACCTTTAAACCTCGTTCTTTCGCAGCTTTTATAATTAATATTTCTTCTTTTCGAGCTACGTGACAAATATGAATAGGCCTATCAAGTAATGATGCCATAAGAATAATAGCCCCAGTTTTTTCTCGTTCAGCATGGGCACAAATAGGCATTTTTTTAGGCCAGTTTTGAAGATGACGTTGCCAAACTGTCATATCATCCAGTTTTAGTGAGGTAAATGTTTCATTTAAGTACATTTTTAAAGCTGCAGCTTGCGGTGCTAGCTCACCTGCTATTTCGTAGTTTGTTGTGGCAGCTCCAACATAAAGAGCAAAGTCACATCTGGCACTCACGCGAGCTAGCGTTAAAACATAGTCAAAAGATGTACGATCAATTACTGGAGGATTTGTATTAGGCATTGCACATATCATAGTAACACCACCAGCGAGGGCTGAGGCCGTGCATGAGTCGAAATCTTCCTTGTATACAGCTCCTGGTTCACGGACATGGACGTGAACGTCAATAAATCCGGGAAGTTTAATTATGTTTCGTGAGGTCATACAATCGGTATGAGTTTTCATAACTGGCGCTCCTTCGCATTGTAACATTGCCTGTAATATAGATTCATAATAAGATCAGATTTTCCATTAATTTATTAACTATTTTATCTTTTCGTCGCAATCTATTTGTAAAAAATTATAAAAGTGTCACACATAGACCTAACAATCTATAAAAGCAAATAAAGTAATTAAACCTAAAATTATGCTAGTAGTCAAAAGGCAACCCCATAAAACATGTTTTAATATTATTTAACTCTTCAGTTTAGCTCTCAGATCCATAAGATATCTATGTAAAAATCACGACTATCGGGAATGCAGTTATACCATAGAAGAAGGACAAACCAAGAAATATTATTTTTTTCATTTTGGCAAGGCAAATGAGTGAATTTAGTTAGTTACAATGAAAAGATATTCAAGGAATTGTATGTATCATTAGTTTTCTAATAACGTATATTTCTTACTATAGTCGATCTACCTTGGAATGGCGCAAAATTTAACAAAAACTATTGCTAATCAGAACTAGTCAGACGTTTATGACAATAAACTTTTATTATTACCTACAGGAACTTAGATTGTGTTAATGCAAGTTATTAAGTATTTGTAGAATTAACGAATATTTAAACAAATTAAACTTTCGTATTTTTAATATTAATAACACTTAGCAAGATTTATCATCATAATGAAGCCACAACACAATTTTTGTTTAATGTTTGATAATAAGAATTATTATAAATTCGAAAGTAACTCCTAAAAACGTAGGCAAAATATTTAAAAATACAAACTATACAAATAAATGTGCGATTTAATATTGACGGATATTTACGGTCTGTTTATTACGCTTTCAAATTTTACAAGTTTTTTAGCATAATTTTCCAATACTTCGTACTAAAAATAAGTATTATTTTCTGTGATTGACACACTTTTGATATTTTAAAAATAATTGTGCGAGCAGTTCTGGGTAGACTCTAGTTTTGTGTAAAAATAAAAATAGAACAACTCAAACCTTAACTAGAAGTTTAGCGCATTTGACATCAGTAACTAATGGAACAGCATAGTCTACAGCTAGACGGCGTGTGCGATATCCATGCGTACTGAACGATGAGACTCTGCGAGCCCCGCCCCGCATTGGTAAATTGATAACAAGGTCTAATTCTTTTCGTGCCATAAAATCTGCTAAGTGTAAAAGTTCCCCATCTGATCTAGCATCTTCTGGATCTCCGATGTGGTCGAATGTCCATTGTACACTTTCAATCTAAATCAAAATAAGACTATTAGTTGATTACCAGATATATTTAATTTTTTCCAATCTATTAAACTAAGACTATTAGTTAATTACCAAATATATATATTTTTTTCCAATCTATTAAACTATTAATAGAGTTACCTCAATGCCATGTTCTGTGTAAAAATCGCCTGTGCCCATACTAGCGTATAACTTATATCCGAGATTTTGTAGTGTACGCACACTTGGTAACAGCTCCATTTTATGCTAAAAACAAAATAAATATTTTTTATTCTATTTACTTATATACTCAAATGTGTATAATCATAAAATTTAGAAATAGTCAATTTTTATACACCTTAAATGTTCCGATTGACAGTAAAATAGCTTTTTTCGGAATTCTAAATCCAGTACTCATTAACGATTTGAGGTAAGCTTCATATCGGTTTTCACCAAAACATGCCACTTCTCCCGTTGAAGCCATTTCAACACCTAGTGTAACATCTGCACCAGACAATCTCGAAAAAGAAAACTGTGGAACTTTAACTCCCACTTTTCCACAACCACCCATGACGTTAACGGGTTCAACTGGTATACCAAGAATCACTTTTGTTGCCATCGCTACAAAATCATGATCTAAAGTTTTAGATACAAATGGAAATGATCGAGAAACTCTAACGTTACATTCAATTACTTTTAAATCATTATCTTTTGCAATTAATTGCATGTTGAACGGGCCAGTCACATCAAGTGTTTCTGCAATTATTCTAGCTATTTCTTGAATCTTATCTAAGGTTTTACTGTTAATATCTTGAGGTGGAGTAACCAATGTTGCATCGCCAGAATGAACACCAGCATTTTCGACATGTTCAGAGACAGCCATACAAAGAATCACACCGTCTGAGGCTACTACATCTACATCTATCTCCTTTGCATCCATTATGTATTTTGATATTACAACTGGGTGATCTTTATTTAACTGACTAGCAGATTTTAAATATGATTCTAATTCTTGATTCGAATATGCGACATTCATTGCTGCCCCACTTAAAACATATGAAGGCCGTACCAAACATGGATACCCAACTTCTTCACAAAATTTAATAGCAGATTCCAGATCGGTAAGTTCTTTCCATTTTGGTTGCAATATTCCCTTTCGATCTAACATTCGTGAAAATTTAAATCTGTTTTCTGCATTATCTATCATATCGGGAGATGTTCCTAAAATAACAGCTTGCTGTCTGTGTAAGTCCATTGCTATGTTATTAGGAAGTTGACCTCCCATGCAGAGTATGACTCCTGCAGGCTGTTCTATGTTATATATATCCATAACAACTTCAAAAGAAATTTCTTCAAAGTACAACCTGTCACTCATATCGTAATCTGTGCTAACCGTTTCAGGATTATAATTCACCATAATTGTTTTTTTATCTTGATTTTTTAATTCTCGGAGACACCCCACAGCACACCAGTCAAATTCAACTGAGCTTCCTATTCTATATACGCCTGATCCAAGAACCATTGTAAATTGTCCAGGAAAATCTAAATCGTGCGTACTGCCGTTGTAAGTTAGATAAAGATAATTTGTTGAAGCTGGCCATTCGGCGGCAACGGTATCAATTTGTTTAACATATGGAGTAATTTTAAATTCTTGCCGCAATTTTCTAACTGCTAATTCTGTACTTTTAATTGCAGCAGCGATCTGTTTGTCCGAGAATCCTATTTGTTTTGCACTTCTAAGGATATCATGTGTTATAGAAAGAGAATCAATTGATTCCAAAATTTTATAATATTCAACAATGTTTTTTAATTTCTCTAGAAACCATCTATCAATTTTAGTCAGTTCATAAAGTTTTTCTACAGAATAACTCGCTTTAAGTGCAGCAGCTAAAAAAAACATTCGTTTATCTGTTGGTTCTCGCAACTCATTTTCATTAACTTTCTTTATGTAAGGATCAAAGCCGTTTATATTCTCATCGACCATTCTTAAGGCTTTTTGAAATGCTTCCTCAAAATTTCTCCCGATCGCCATAACTTCTCCAACACTTTTCATCGAGCTTCCAATTTTAGTACTTACTCTGTTAAATTTAGCTAAGTCCCATCTAGGTATTTTTACTACGCAATAATCTAAACTAGGCTCAAAGCACGCAGTTGTTACGCCAGTGACAGAGTTTTTGATCGTTGGAAGAGATATGCCGAGCGCTAATTTAGCAGCCACATAAGCTAGCGGATATCCCGTTGCTTTACTAGCCAAAGCTGAACTTCTAGATAGTCTTGCGTTCACTTCTATTATGTAAAGTTCTTCAGAGTT
Organism: Neptis clinioides; assembly: GCA_027564055.1. NCBI lineage: Eukaryota > Metazoa > Arthropoda > Insecta > Lepidoptera > Nymphalidae > Neptis > Neptis clinioides. The sequence continues at coordinate 4,651 of JAOPUB010037134.1, forward strand.
TGGATTTAAAGCATATTGTATATTACACTCTCCTACAATCCCGAAATGCCTTATCACCTTTATAGCAGTATTGCGAAGCAAATAATATTCTCTGTTTGATAACGTTTGACTCGGAGCGACAACAATAGATTCGCCTGTGTGTATTCCTAGTGGGTCTACGTTTTCCATATTACAAACTGTTATGCAGTTATCATAGGCATCTCTTACAACTTCATATTCAACCTCTTTCCATCCTTTTAAAGATTTATCTATAATAAGCTGTTCAGAGTATGATAATGATTGATGAGCTAAGACTTTTAGTTCTTCCTCATTATTTGCAAAACCTGAACCTAAGCCGCCAAGCGAAAATGCAGATCTGGCCATTACCGGATAACCAATTTGTCTTGCTGCAACGAGGGCTTCTTCTATAGAGGACACAGCCGCACTGGGTGCTACCTTTTCTCCAATAGCATTAATTTTTTCAGCAAAAATTTTTCTATCTTCTGTATCAACAATAGACTGAACTGGAGTTCCTAATACTTTAACGTTATATTTTTCAAATACTTTGGATTTCATTAATTCAACTCCACAATTTAATGCTGTTTGTCCGCCAAAAGTAAGCAAAATACCAGTAGGACGTTCAGCTTTAATAACTTGTTCGACATATTCAGGAGTTATAGGTAGAAAGTAAACCTTATCTGCCAAACCCTTTGATGTTTGAACAGTAGCTATATTAGGGTTAATCAAAACTGTTTGAATTTTTTCTTCCTGCATAGCTTTCACGCCTTGGGATCCAGAATAATCGAATTCTCCCGCTTGTCCTATGGATAAACCGCCTGAACCGAGAATTAAAACTTTTTTCGGCTTTTCGTGTAATGTTGGGGTAAACTTGAGTTTTTCAAAAATAATATCATTTACAATGCATTTTTTCCCACTTTTACTTAATTTAACTGTTTCAATAAAAACGTCAAAAAGACATTCTAAATCAGTTGGGCCCGCCGTGTGTTCTGGATGAAACTGTACACTAAAGTATGGTAGCGATTTGTGAATTATTCCCTCATTTGTTTGGTCATTTTCATTAGTGAATAAAATCTCCCACTTGTCTGGGAGGGTGTTCGTGTCGACAGCGAATCCATGATTCTGGGATGTCATGAAACACCTTCCTGTGCCAGAATGTGTGCACGGAAGATTATGACCTCGATTGCCATAACTGTAAAAATTAAATAATGTCTAAATACTAGTAAAATTTGTGATTATCATAAAATGTTATGATTATGACAAAGGATAACAAATAATATTTTTTAACTAAAAGGTAAAAAATAAATGCTTCAAAATAATTTAAAATTCAGTGTTGTCAACAGATGTACAAAAGGGTAGATAATTAATAAGTATAGATCCAGGACAGAACTCTGGGCTTGGATTGAACTATCTACTCTGTATATTTCATTACATTTTTTTTAAATATACAGATTTCGTTATTTCGAAAAAAAATTAAATGAGAATTTTTACTAATGGGTATCAAGAGTGCATTTTCTTCTTTCGTTTGCTTTTATATTCATTCGTCCATCCACTAATTCACACTAACCACTCACTGCCTTAATCACTTCACTCACTTATCACCCTCTAAATCACCCATTGACCACCACTCCACATTTACCCACGTGACCCATAACGTTGCTTTAAACTTATTACAAAGTGAGTCTCTGCATTTACCAATTTACAAAGTATATATTCACTCGACTACACAATATCACTCTTCCACCCTTTCATCTCAAATCTACTAATCCACTCAACTCAACAAATAGCTTTCAGCTCTTCCTCTTCATCAAATTATAAATTTTGATTGCAAAAGTTTGCAACCCTTCTAAAAATCTAATCTTAATCTACAATATAATAAATAAACTTTTACACAAATAAGACTCCATTTAAGATTATTCTATAGTATGCTGTTTATTTCTTATTAACTTATTTACCGTGTTTTGTATGTTTTGCATCCTGCTGCTGTTGCCAATAGTTGATGACCGAGACAAATCCCGAAGATTGGTTTAACATTTGTGTCATTTTTAATTATTTCTTTTAAGTTATTTACAACCTTGGTACACATTTCTGGATCACCAGGACCATTACTTATGAAGAGACCATCATAAGTTTTTTGATCAAATTTGTAATCCCAGGGTACTAGAACGACTTTAGCGTTTCGTTTAACCAGGCATCTTATTTGATTATATTTTAAACCACAGTCCACAGCCAATATAGTTATCTCACCTTCAGGATTAAATGTTTGTATTTCCTGTAATAATAAATAAATATAATTAAAATTTTTTATCACTATACATGATACAGCCAATGCGATAAATCTGCTATTTTTCATAATAACTAGCTATTAATAATAATAACTAAAACGTGTAGCCAATGTGATAAATTAATGACTTTAGCTTGACATTATTCATACTATCTAATCCTAGATAGGCAATGTAACAAATAGTATTTTGATTGAGTTTGAGGTTTTAGTTTTTAGTTCTGATTATGTTTCGGATTTTGAGTTTTAGTTTTGAGTTTATTATTGAGTTAATTTCCTATCGTCATCCTCTGCCTCCTTCTTCACTTCCTACTATTTCTCCTTTTTCACCTGATGGACTTCTGTGACGTCTCTGGCGCCACAGGCCTCTGAGCCTTTTCGTAATAAAGTACAGCGGGAGCGAAACTTTAATTGATAGTTAACGGATGTTATAAAAAGAAACTTTTTTTAGTTAAGTTTCGCGAAAATATTATATACCTCGGTGAAGCGAGCGGGTCAGCTAGTATGCTATAAAAAATAATTAATTGGAAAAAACTGCTCCAATTTGGCACTTCATAATTATAAAAAAAAGCATTTCTTTTATAATCAGTGACGAAAACTTACTTTTATGGATACTTCTGCTACCAAATTCCTCGTATTAGGATCTTTAAGCGGTGGTAATGGTTCAAAGGGCGGAATACCCTGAACGATTCTGCCCAACGTAACTCCTTCTCTAAGCCTAAATGTCAGGACACGTGTGTCAATTTCACAAAGACCGGGGACGCCGTAGGCTTCTAACCAATTGCCTAAAGATTTCCGAGCTCGCCAATGACTTGCATGAGTGCTAATTTGTCCAACTATTAGTCCAGAAGCCCAAATACGTTTTGATTCAAACCATCTGAAGGATTAACGAAAACATTTGTTGTAACTTACATTTAATAGCGCCTTTTAATAACGTTAATCTCTGCGGTGTAGTTAGAATAGTAAAAAGTATATTGTTTATTTAAATGTGTTGAATTACAATCATTGAAAATTCAATATAACAAATAAAATATGTTTGTAATATCTATAAGTATAGTGAGATTGCGCTAGTGAGATATAATTATTTATTGGATTTTCAAAATTGTTAACTCGGATCTAACAATTATATTAGTAATGCTTGTTAAATGTCAGTAATATTTAAAGGATGACGTTACCTAGGCAAGCCAAATTCATCGTAATCATTTTCGTCAGGAACGCCGTAATTACCAATAAGTGGATATGTTAGAACCAGTAGCTGAGCATGATAGGAAGGATCAGTTAAGGATTCAGGGTATCCTACCATCCCAGTTTGGAATACTGAAATAATGGAAAAATGTCTATCAATTAAATGTAACCAATAAAGTAGCAGGAAGGTCAGGCATCATCTTTATGACGACTTAAACAATAAAATCTAACTGATAGTGGCAAGTTAATAATTTGTTATTGGTTACAGCGATTAAAATAATTGGTTTAGTACATACCAACTTCGCCTTCCACGGGTAGTTGGGCACCAAAACTTCTTCCCGTAAAGATCGAACCATCTGCTAGTACCAGACTGCATGGTGGTCCTATTTTACAAGTCAACTCTTCATTTTCCATATCAACTGAAAATGATATTGCTCTTCTTAAAATTACAATATTAAAGTAGCTACAAGTTATGATGTAACTCATCGTAACTTAACGTATACTTTAATGTACAATCGTTATCGTAGTTCGCGTATTATGCAAAAACTAATGCATGGAATTAGACACGATTTTCACAGTTGTATTGCTGCAGGTCCAACACAAAACAAACTTCTTGAAACAACAAAACAGATGACAAGGGAAAAAGTTTTATTCGTTTTAAAATGTTAACCATAGCAATGCTTGGGTTAATCTATACATATTAATAAAAATGTAATGGGTCGAATGTCTGTAGGTACATGGAAAATATTTAATGTAGGGAGCCATCATAACAGTAAAAGTGGCCGAAATTTTTTTTTTGTAATTTTTGTCTGTCTGTATCTTTGTACTCGCATCACGCTAAAATGGCTGAACTGATTTACTTGATATTTGACTTTCAGGCATCTTATAGTCTGACTTAGAAAATAGGATACTTTTTATCCCTGAAATAAGTACTGTTGCTGTAAATAGAAGGATTCCCATACCTTAATAGATCAGAACGAAACTTGCTACACATGTAGTTTGTTATCTGAACTACCAAATGAGATACAGATACTACTTATTCTGGAAAAAGGTACAACAGGTCTACTCTCGAATTTAATTTGAGTTTTGACTGTTAATATTGCGTTGTTATTGAGTTTGGTATTGGGTCTTGCTTAGGATATTTTATGATTATATGATGCGTTGTACTAAAAAAGTATTTTCAATAAATGAAGAAGAATTCTTATCAAACTAAACAGAGGACACAAGATTTATTTGAGGAAATGTTTCTAATTTTAAAACTTAAACTCTTTAACCTTTGACAATTCAAGGATTTTGCTTTTAAACTCTATAAATATTTAAATTTTAAATTACGTAGGGCGACTTCGTAATAAAGTAGAGGATCTACAACACTTTATACTGATAAGCAGAAAATAGTTCATTAATTAATATTACTAACTAGCCGTCCGGATACAATTGAAGAGCCTGCCAGATTTTTACGAGCCAATATTATTTACCCTTAATAAAAAAAAATAAAAGTAGCCTAAGTTACTTCCTATAACATCAGCTATCTGCCACTGAAAGTCCCGTTCAAATCGGTCCAGCCGTTCCTGAAACGAGCCGGAACAAACAGATAGACGAAAAAAAAATTAAATGCTGTTTTGGCATATGTATCGTGTATCAACCCCGATGCCCTTAGTGAAAACTGGTTATTTTAACATTACTAACAGACACTTAAACGAGTATTTATTATTTTAAATTAAATACTTATTTGAATATAAGATTATATTATTAGTTACTTACCGTTTATATAAAATTTCACTTTGTTAATATATTACTATCCTACCAACCCCACGAGCTAAAACCTTTTTTAAATGTTTAAATATACTTGACTAAACGTTTAAAATTGGAGCTACTCTAAGATCCTTCTTTTTTTTGTAATAGCGAGATGGCAATGATACAGCCAAAGTGTTTATTTATTTATGATTTTTTTAACGAAACTAACTGAAAATATTAAAACTAATAATTTAAATGTGTATTTCCTCTGGATGTATCTTATTATAATTACTATTTACATGATAACAAATTAAACAGGCTGTACCAGCTTGACGTGGCAGTGATAGCCCAGTGGTTAAGACTAGATGTCTTACTCGGGAGGTCCGAGCTCGATCGCACGCACCTCTGACTTTTCTGAGTTATGTATGTTTTAAAGAAATTAAATATCACTAGCTGTAACGG
>JAOPUB010037144.1:0-10309 GCA_027564055.1 Neptis clinioides
GAAATACAAAAATCATCTCACTCAATATAGGACACAAATAGTTAAAAAATTAAAACCTTTCAACATCACAATATAAAGTTTTTCGTTTTAAAGAAAAAAAATTATTATCTAAATTATGGAATGAAAAAATAAAAAAAGTAAGAAAAGTACTACTAAATAGAAATAAAAAAAAATTAAAAACAACAATCATTTTCATTGCATAAAAATAATATATGTGAAATGTAAATATAAATCCGAGGGAATGTACTAAGTTATTAAAGACTAACAATATTCGTTGTTGATAATTGTAGGTAGATACATTTATAAAACTGTTTTGTTTACAAATTGAAACGAATTATCGTGATAAATAAAACGGAGTGTTCAAGTTATTATTAGGAGTTTAAACATATTATTGTGAAAAAAGTTTATCAATTTAAATCAGCCTATTTCTTAGTTGGTCTCCGGGAACGCGGTGGAATCTCTTTATTTACTATCGTTTTGTTTTTAACTTCGACAGTGCGTTCCCTTTCTTCACGAGTAGGGGACTTTGGACTTGGAAGTGAGTTCAGTTCCGATAAAGATATCACCCGATGCCGAGACCCGTCAGGCGTTATAATGTGAATGATGCCGTCCCGAGTCCAACATTTGTTGACACCGAAACGCTGCCTCGCCTCCATAAACGCATCATGACGACTCTTAGTCAAAAACTCCGATTGTGTGATTCCTGTTCCCCTGAGAGTTTTTTTTGAAAACCAGATCTTGTCACGAACATGAACATCTGCAAACTTTACAACTATTGGTCTTGTTTTATTCTGTGATGGATTACCAAGGCGATGCACAGACTTTATTGCTGCACTGGAGAAATTTGGTAAATCCAAGTTGTCAGCAACAATTGTTGTGATTTGTGCCAGAGGTTCTTCGGTTTTCACTTCAGGTACTCCATGAAAAAGCAACACTTTTCGCCTCCTACGCATTTCTTGAGTATCTATTTCTCTGCTGAGTAACTCAACTTGCCGCTGCAAAGTGTTGAGTGCTGAGACAATGAAACTTTTAAATGTGCCAAAATCTGTTGCCAAAGAAGAGGTTGTAATCGGTGATGAAGTTTTTTGCAAATCCTGTTCGAACTCTTGCATTTTGACATTGAACATGTGTGTCATTGACGATATTGATTCCTTGATGGAGTCCATTGTTGTGTTGTAGTGATGTTGAGTGAGTTACAAAAGGATTTCACTTACAGGTGGGTAAAACAGGCTTAATATATCATTATTAAACACTATAATTGAGTTAAAAATAAAAAGTACTATTTAATTATAATAAAGAGAAAAATGTAAGATTAAAAACGCTGTTAACACTTTCACTCCTACCCACGAAATCCATATATATAGTTATATAATATATAGTTATTTCAACTTTCGATCATGTTATCAAATGAACGAATATCGATCCAATAGGACCTAATTTTTTATTTGATTATAATAACATTGAACCTTATAAAAATGAATTATTGAATATAATATTATGAAAAGCAATATTGCCTTCTCAGCCCCTAACCTGTTTGGACCAATCAGAATTGAATGCGGATGAAGATGCAAATAAATAAATAGATTTAGTGCGAATATTTGCATTTACGGATAGGGATGCGAATATCCGTAACACCTTGCTACAAATCATCCTCATCTGACTTTACAATTAGCTTTTTTTAATATAGGTAAGCCTAATCAATTAGAAATTCATTCACCTATTTATCTTTAATTATATTTAAAAATATAGTTACCCTGATGTGATATAGGAGCATCGTTGGAAAGCAGCAATTCTATGAAAATTTAAGATATATATGTCGCGCAGTCATCTGGTTAAATCTGCTATTTGATAGAATGACTAGGCCGAACGTCGATTTAATAAGCGTCCTTCAACGTTCAACTAATTAGCGGATTGTAACATAGCCCTATGAACATAGCGGATGTAGAATCAGTAAGTTGATTGAATAAGAGATGTGTTATGTTTTTTTTCAGTATTATATTACTTTAATAAATGAAACCGATTCTGTGATTATAATTTTTTTGTTTTTTTTTTACCAAAACCCTCATTTCACATGATGACAAACACTTAAGTTAACAACATTTTAAGGTTTCAGAGACTCCCATATTTAATAAATTAAAATATGAAATTACAATATAAAATCAGTCACATTTATAACATTAAGTATTAACTACAAATGTAAATTCTTGCACGAATAGAGCCCTTACATCCCCTAGGAACTCTTATTCTATAAAAAAAAAAAATTTTTGATTCTAACTTTCTATATGTGTATACTATGTATTTCATTCCTCTTATATTAGCTATTTTTATATAAAGAGAGTCCTTATACCCCACAGGAACTCACATATAGATAGAAGTACTATATTTGTGGTTTGAAATTATAATGTAAAGAATAAAATGCTGTCTTACAGAATAACAGCTGCAATACAGACATGAATAATTCACTACTTCAATGTACCTAGATTTCCACTTAAGAGAGCTTCTGCCAATCTCGGGTTGTTCTGTTTAAGTAATGCTAATTGGTCCGGATTAGCGAGAAACATCTCCCTTATTATGCGAGGGTCCTCTTCCACAGGTGAATTTCTGGACGACATCGAAGAGCTAGCTCCTTGAGGCACTTGTATGCTACTAAAGTCCAGATCCGCCCATCCACTTGGCAATGCTAGAAGATTACAAAAATTTTAGATTGTTTTTTTGTTTTTATCAAAAGTTTGAATGACAAGTGACAATTAATAATTTTTCGATTTTGGATACGCATGTGCGTGTATATGTCATTATCATGAATGACAACAAAGGGAATGACATTGCAGTTTCGAGTCATGTATTGGAAAGTAGTAATAGTAAACAGTGCGTACAGAAAGGACTACCTTGCCTGGCGTCGCTGAGGTTCATGGTAGACGCCTTCTGCACCATCCGCAGCATCACGATGACGTCCCCGTCGTGCACGCCAAGTTCCTTGAGCGACTTCTTATCGTGCATCATAGGCTTACCATTGAACGTAAGCGTTATGTCCGACGCGGGGAAACCTGACTCTATTTCACAGAACGCTTTGAAATTTTCCAATTCCAAGTCTTCGGAAACGTCGAGAACGAATATTTCATCGTTGAGAGTTGATACCGTAACTTTCATCGTGAGGCTTTGATAATGATAATAAACCGAAACCTAGCGTACTATTTACTGACTTCAACTTTGAGTTATTTATATAGAAAGGATGACTGTCCAAAACATTGTTTCGCTCGTTTCGGAAGAATATGCGTTCCTTTTCAATAAACAACGCACAAAATAAAATTAGTTAACTGTGCAATCAGAGATTTAGTTTTAGTAAGTAGTTGAGTACCGACAACGACAACCGAACTTCGCGAAGGTGGCAAATTGATCAGTGTTGCCAAGGATTGAATCCTAAATTACTCTTTAATAGCAAATTCCTTTACAATTTAGTATATCGTTAACTAATTACGACACCAAAACATCCGTATCATATTATAATGTATGACCTAAATCAAACAGTGTAAGGAATGCGGTGTTGGTTCAAACATAACTCTACAAACGGCAGCGAGATGTTACGGCTCCTATTGTTTTTCATTAGATTCAGCCCAGCTGATGTACTCTACAGATAATTCATACACACGGACGCACCTGCTAGAGATGCTTTGGTCATCAGTGTCACTATATAATCTTTTAAGTACCCGCATAATACTGATTTTATTCATGTGTAACTAGAAGTGAATATTGGGTAAAGAAAAATGTGTGATGGGCTATCTGGTTCGAACTCGCCTTCGCGTAATATGTTGTGTCGCCAACGTTTATTTTTCTGATTTGTTTGGGTATACATTGAACTTCACGATAGTCGGTAATATTCGACGCAATCGAAGATAACGATGTCTGCTCAACCTGATGCAGTTGTGCAGGCTTGACTATTTTTCAGGAGAAGTTAGGATTCGGGATAGTAGTGAATACACTCCTCCATCTCATGCCGAAACTTTTATGATAAGCAAGCTTTCATCGTTTGGCCTGCCAGTTAGTTTACGTACGAGGATATCGGACTTCCTGAGGGATCGATCATTATAGGTGGTGATTGATGGCTGGAGTACTTGTCAATACAGGGTCAAGGTCTTGAGAGGGGCTCAACTCGCATTGTTTTATTCTAATCTCATAAATTTTATCTCTTGTAAATCGATTACTGGATCAAAACCACCTAGGAGCTCGGAACACGCACTATTGAATTTATTACAATTACTTTCTAAATCTCTTTTCTCTCTCTCTCTCTCTCTTCATTTCTAAATCAAACAGTTAATCGTGAAGGAGATGCGGTTTCTAATAAGTCAAAACTACGTCCAACCAGCCTGCGATAAATTATAGGTACAAGACATTCTTATTTTTATATGTTTCGCAAGCTGACGACATATTTAAAGAAATGAAAACAAATTTATATAAAGTTTTCAAACTAAAACCAAACCGTAACCGTAACCAAAAAAAAAATAAGGTCGATTGTTATAAGCGAATTAAATATTTACATAATAAGGAAAATATTAAACAGAAACTCAACTGTAACTTCGATTAAATAAGATCTATAATAAGAAGTAAATTAGGTATAAAAACAAAGTTGTTACAGAAACCCAACCGTTATATAGGAAATTATTTATCTGAAATCATTTAGGTATGATATTATTTAAGTAAGTATTTAATTAATTCATTATATTAGGGGTTTTTTTTATATATAATATATGTCAGCGGGTAGGTTAGGTTTGTATGATATTCAGTCACTTGCGGGTAGTAATTCATAGTTGGCAAAATAGTAATTACTTCCGTTGTATTGATCGATTCTGATTGGCCATTGAAGTGTAATCGCCACATGGCTGAGTCACCATAGCTTTAGGCTACGTTTAGATTAGGTTAGCCTTATGTTAAGATTAAGCAGTGAAACTAAGCAGTGGAGGTGGACGTTCACATATGTGGCAAGGATTCGCCTCACTAAACCACTTGGTCGTAAGTCCAAGGCACTGCTTACGTTCCTGTCGTAATTGTAATGTTTAATTGTCTATCGATTCAGTTGTATTAGAATGTAACATTGTGTTTACCACACCCCTTACGTCTCGACATATATTTAGGAAATGTTCATGTATATCACAAATAATTAGGTAATACTAAATAAAATACTAAACATGAACTACACTCATGATAGGATAACAATATATTATTGACGCTCGGGGGAATCATTCGAGAACTACCTAAGAATGTGACATAGACGCAATACCTTACCAATAAGCCCAATTTTCAGCTTCTTAATATTTTAATGTAATAGTCAGTCTGGTGATAAAAAATCGGGAAAATATACTCACAGCTATATGGTTTCTTCACGTTTCTCTTACGCTGAGGGACCCCCGTTCACACTATCTCACAGGTAAATCACTATTGTCACCAGGAGTCTTGTTTTATAACCAATAACGTTAGTAATTGTCCAAAGTTTATGATTCGGGAAGAAAACAATCACAAAGCTAATTACGAACACAATTTAACTATTTAAAGGAAGAAATCGCTCCGACACAGCTCAGCCCGTTCGCGTCTTTTTACACACTGACATTTAAGAGCGGCGGGAATGTAAATACTAAACAGTATGTTGTGGGTATATTAATTATAAATGTTGTGGGTATATTAATAATAAATTAATAATATTTAGCATTGTAATGTTTTTGTAAAAGCAAGGACGATATAGCAGTCGTCCTTCATATGTGGTTAAATTAACATTGGTTTCTCTACTACTACACAGTATTACTTCAAATCATCAATAATCAGATCTGAAACCTTACGACCTCATTTTGACCAGGTTAGGTAGATAAAGTAAGGTGATAAAAGAAATTTGTTTTATTGATTGTCCATCCGTGTCTCCATTTTATTCTAAAAACTAAAAAATCAGTACTATAATATACAAAAGACCATAAAGCTACATATTAAACACAAATTATTGTTAAAATTAAGAAAAATATTTTATTTATTGATTTACTTATAACTATTTTACACTTATTGTACCTCCTTAAACACAAACTTATATTTAGTAAAACGTTTAGTTTCCATCACTTCAGCAACATTATTCTGGCAACTTGCATTTGCCAATTCACTAGGTTCGAAAGTACGATTGGTTTTTAAATCCAAGTTTTCGAACTTAGAATTATTTGATTAGAAAAATCTATAGTATCATATTGCATAAATAATCTAAATAAGAGAGATATTTTAATGAAATTTAATAGTAAAAAAATCGTAAAAATGTTGTATGTTACCGATTCACCAAAGGCGCGTAACCGGTGTGTACATCACTGAAAAAAAAAGTAAATTGGAGAGAAGTGAACGAAAAGGAAAACCTTTGTTATTAATTTTCTTTGTAGACGGGTAGAGCGAATATAGGATACATTCAGTTTCAGTTGAACAGAGGTTTTCAGTCCGATTTGAAGTGCGATGCTATTACGATGCATACCTTTTGAAGTGTTGTTAGTCAATTAATAACTCTAGTGAATAGCTTACAGTAGGTACATCATCATTTAAGTTTACAATGTGAAATCGAGTGACGTTTAAATGGTAAGTGATTTATATACTACCCTAAACCCCTTTATCAAAATATTGAGCGAGCATTGTCTGGGCGCGTTGTTTCTCTTAATTTTTTTATGTGACTAGTGACTATGAAGTTATGATGGCTATGTCTCTTGGTGAAAGTAATTGATCGCTTTAATCAAAACTGGTTCATGTGTTCTAAGTTATTGTAAATATTTCTGATATATTCGTTGTAAGTTTTTGCCACGCTTTCTTAGTTGATTGTGCTTTTGTAGCTATATTGCACCCAACATTTTTATATTATTATTCTTTTCTTTATTATATTTAAAGCAAAATCATTGAGTCAGAATAAACATTAATTTCCTTTGAACATACATTTAAAAATACTGAGAAAAGCTTAAAATTTATCCAACTTGGGAATTATATCCTTTAAAAAAAAATTATAGAATTCATTCACAAATCTACAATTGGTGATGAAATTGTACATATTTTTAACACCTGATATTTTTACTGTTTTACTGTTTTTAAATTTCAAAAAAAATGTTCATTCCTGTTTCATTAATACATATTCAATCTTGCTTTGAGAACTTATAAACTCTGTATCATTGTCTTTCAACCTTTTTTATGTTGCAATCCACAAGAAGTCATAAAGTTAGGTAAAAAGTCTCATGACCCCTACTAATAATATTAAAATTGCTTATTCTTTTTTTTAATAACTAATTCTTATTAATTATTTGGTAGAATACAGCTACTCTCCTATAATTGTAACATCTATATGATAATGCCTGTATTCACAAACAAACAATTTGATTTGATTGTGGTCTATTATTATAATCAAACAATTTGAAACCATCACCAGCTTACTGGATCTGCGTGTCTACATAACTGTATTTATCCACAGGAAATACTGTAAACAAGTTTAGAGAGTATAATGTCATCAGTGGGCCAGCTGGTACCACAGGTGACGCGGCCACCCAATATGAGTATCAAGTTCAATGGACCGCACATTGAGGGATCTTTTTGCTCACTCATTGATTACAACTATGACCCCATCATCAGCATTATTTGCGCCATGTACATGGTCTTTGGCATAGTCTATACACTTTTTGGTAAGTCTACCTATCTATCTCTCTACATCCTATTCTATTCACAAATTGGAGAAATATTGGAATAAATAATACTAGGTATATACAAAATATAAAACTTAACTTTAATAATTATAATTTGTTTTAGGATATCGATGTTTCAAAGTGAGCATGTTCCTCACGGGCTTCACTTTTGGTTCAGCTCTTGTATATCTAATCTGTCTCCAAGAATATCTCATGCCGCCTTATGGAAATGTTGGTAAGTTTTAATTATAAGTAATATGATATAACCTGTCACCAGGATATTTTAGAATAGATTATGTTTGAATATTATAAGTGCATCTGAAGACTTGGCCTGTTTAGTGTGGATCCGATGTTGGATTAGTTCGATACCCTAAAAAGAAAGGTAGGATTTTGGATCACTGATATTTGATGGTGTTTATGGAAGTTAGAGCTGTGAAATATCACCCATCATTTAAAATCAACCAAAAGTTATCGCTGTGTATGCACATTTTAGAAATTGTAATGAGTTACCTACTTGTTGCTTTCCTTTGACCTAAAATTATGTAAGACATAAATGTAAATATTCAAAAATCATTACTGCTGCCAAACTGATCTAGCCCTAAGTCAAGTATTGGGACAACATTTCTTCAATAATCTCACTTTTACTTAGACTTGCCGAGGGGGGAGGGGTAAATTTTACTATATCTCACCATGGGGGGTTTCGAAAAATAGTTGAGAATTCCTAACATATTGAATGGACGTTCCCCCAACACTCAAAAATTAAAAATTGTTTAGAATAAAAAGGAACTCAGATCAATGCAGTGATATAAGTAACCTCAGCTAAAAGCTGGTGGGTGTGTCACTTCTTTTTATTTACATATTTTGATCTACGAGTAAGGTACAGACTGGCTTATATTGAACTAAAACATACATGGAATACAACAACTATCAGGTGCCCTGAATTAAGCGTGTTGTTTTGTATTTTAAACACTTAAGCATATACTATTTATAACATTTTATTGTCATGAAGTTAATATTATTATTTAGCATATGAATTGTTATTGTTAGGAAGTTTCGTATTGACCTAAAAATGTGACTTTTTCTTAGTATATTTCAAGGTCTTACTTATCAGTTGTTCACACAAAAAGTAACGGAAAAAAATATGAAATTTGAAAATTTGTTGTTACATTACATCTTACTGTCCTACTTCTTATTAATATTATTTTTTTGTATGTTTGTTAATCAATTACGGCTGAATATATTACATTGAATTCTGGCAAACAGCTACTTTATAACCTGGATTAACATACATAAACGGCTAGACCGATTTTAATAAAATTAAGTAGATTGAAATCTGATTTCAATGTACAAAATATTTACTTTATCTTGGTAAAAATGAACAGATCTTTTGGGATAAAGCACAAAAAAAATGTAAGGAGTATAAGTAAAGATATTTTATACTTAATAATGATAAATAGTTACTTGATTACTTAGAATATCTACTATACTTTCATCCGAAAAATAATTAGACAGTTTTTTAATTCATTCTACTACTTACTTTGCACGTTTTTACAACTTATTTTTTTTTTTAAATCTCTAATGTATTTCTGAACGGTATTCACAATATTTTATATACATAAGTGTGAATTCTAAGATTTTTAACAAATTGAAAATAGATTCAAAATGTCATTTTCTATACACAAATTTAAAATAGATTCGATCTTTAATTTAAATATTTTGTATTAAGATTGATTACAATGATTTTGTTGCCCATGATATGGAATTTCGAATAACCTTATATGGTTTTGGAAAATTTTTTCTACTTTTTTAAAAACTCAACTCACAGCACTTTCACTATTATACTTTTAAGAAAAAAATGACTAGTTTGTTTATATCATAAACTTATTTATTGAATAATATTATTATACTTATGGTAAACCTTTGTTTTATCATATTGACATTATACTTTGTGCTATAATTTTCCAGATCATCAGACAATCTATTCAGATGATTTAAATTCAAATTCAAATCATTTATTTGCAGATTGTAGGATAACAAAGGTGTAGATCAAACTTTAGTACAATCCATAATGAGCATGATAAAAAATAGCATGCATATATTAGTAATATTAAAATTTCTTAAGATTATCTTTACACAAATAAATTAAAACCATTTCATAATCTATTTAAATTTCATATCAATTAAAACAATCATGTCAATATAAGATGATTATAAAGAAAGTATACCATGTTAAAATTTTCTCAGAAAATCATAAAACCTACCAATCCAGAAGTTTTATGATTATATTATTGTATGTCTTTTCCAATCACGGGTCAATAAAGACCCGGAACTTTGGAAGGCGTGCACGGAGCCGTAGCCAACACGTAGAGGTCCTTTAGACAATTTAATTTAAAATGTGATGTGACACAAACCGACGATTATCCCTGTACGCGCTACAGCAGTGCAGCCAAGGACAATCCCCCCTTGTGTGGGGCTATGGCTACATATGGAAACTAATAATGCTGGGCTATGGGTTGAGGTGATAGTGGACTCGCTCACTAGTGCTATGGATGCAACTATGGCGTCTACCCGACAATGTTTTATACATTGAAAAATGGGTAGACGGAGACTTGCCAACTTATTATATTTATGACTATGTT
>JAOPUB010037163.1:0-16391 GCA_027564055.1 Neptis clinioides
GTTTATATCAGAGGTTCTCAAACTTATTTGATCCGTAGACCACTTAGCTGTTGTCTTATTTACAGATAGATGAGGAGTGTACTATCGTAGTAGACACATTAATACATATGTCTTTAAAACTTACACGTAATCAGCATGAAAACATTTTCAAAAATTTACATCTAAATATTCAGATAGTTTTATCAAAAATGGAGATTGCCCTCCTTGTTCATACTATCATATACTTACTTTATTACAGTAAAAAACGGAACTGACGCTGAAGAAAATGAAGTTCTGTAATAATTTCTTCTACGGAGTTCATTCAATACTCTGCTTATAAGTCCCATTCTACATCTCAAAGACCCTTAATCGGCCCTCGATGAAGACCAGTTTGGTAATCACAGCTTTATACGCTCACATCATACTACGTATTGGTAATGGCAGGATTTCGGCAATTAACTTTATGGCCGCTGACAAAAATAATAAATTGTCTTTTATTGCCGTAATTTGAAATTAATGTCTTCTATTTTAACCTGATAAAAAAATGTTATATCGAATTAAAGTATATATACTTTTAACATATTTAAAAAAAACTGAACGGATTTTAATATAGTTTTCACGGATAGATAGGGTAGAAGATTAAGGCAGAGTTTAGTTTTGAGAAATCTAGAAATAACGTATAATATCAACTTGCTATTGTATTGACGATATTCCTATTCATCTATCCATATACTGCTAATTAGGGCTTAGCGACTTAGTTTTTCATTAAATTCAGCCGGGTCACAACGTGAGTGATATTCTAATGCGTTTTCTATAGAAGATAAATAACTGTGCAACTTTTGAAACTAAAATCGCAATCTAAATCAGTAATGTCAAAATTGACTTTAAATCAAATTCAAGAAAATTACCTTCGTGTAATTCAAAGCCTTAAATTATAAATATATATGTATATTATTTAAGTAATTTATATAATTACTTAGATACTATACATGGCCGGTAACTTTTATAATATTGTATAAATTAATCTAATACTCAAAAGCATCGTTAAATTTAATAACTTACGGATATTGTAAAATATAAATTATATGAATTAAGGAATTTATCCTAAATTAAATTTATTTCTAGGTGCGAAGAGATGAAAGTGTTAGACGTGAAGATTCCAGACCGATCACGTTCGGTGACGCCTAAACCACGTCTTCTAGACCTTTGACCCGATTCGGAGAAGAGTCCCAGTAAAAAGATGACTCCGAACTAAATTCGGAATCGAAGTAAATACTTTTATTTCATCGCACCAGTGTAACCAGACAGCGGAGTCGAGCTAAACGAGGAAACTTTCTGTGGGGAAACGAATAAGTTGAATCTAGTTTTTAGATACGTACTCGTAACTATTCTTTCTGTAAATAGAATTTTTTAAAGTGGAACGGTCTATGTAATGCGTTGTGCTTCATTTATTGTATTACTAATAATAATTACTATTTAAAATGTTCATATCTGAAATTATAAATATATAGCCATAACATACATACACAGATTTACAATACAAATAATTTTAAAAATAATATAGTAATTAATCGTTGAATATAAAACGTATGGGACAAGGTTGTCTATTATTTAAAGTCAAGGTGTAAATTATCTTAAAGATTATTATTTAGGTCATACTTAAGGAAAAATAATTATAAAATTCGATAAAGTATTTAAATATTTATTTTCTACTTTTATATGTCCTTACGAACTGTGATAGTGTTATATAGATTAAATACAATTTACTTATAGACGTAGCACCTTTCATAATAATTGCATAGGTACTATACGAAAGTGCGTTAAATAAATAATGAAATGAAAAAAAGCTCTTGTTTTGTTTTTATAAAATTTCTTCACTACACCTGTCTCTGACTTAAAACTGCATAATATGAATACGCTGCTTTCATAATCTGAAAAATAAGAAAAAATTTGAATAAAGTAGTCGTCTTAACTTATTTTGTTTCCTTTGAAATATAATAAAATTTTTATTAAAAGCGGACAAAAAAATATATGTTAACATCTTTTTAAGAATTTCCTAACAATTGCAATACTAAAAACAAATAATTGTGAAAAGAAATATAAGTAGTTGCTCATAAGAGAATACAATAGATCTATTCTTACAGAGTTTTCTGCCCCAAAATTAAATGAAAATAAAAAATTATGTACATGATCTATGGCAACATTTTTTTTGTTATATAAACATCCCTTAATAGTAGTTTCCATTACTTACATACATATAACTAAATTCAGCAGCGAAATACTTACAGGAGTCCTCTTCTACAGTTTGAGTTATTTTTTTCTTTCGTGAGTTTACTAACTAATACAGTATAGTCCTATTTATGAAACTGTTGTAGCTACTTGCTTTTAAGTGCTGATTGAAAGACAATTGCTACAATTAACGACACGATGCAAGATGAACATGATATATCGACTCGTATAATATTCCTATATGTGAACATTTGAAAAATCATAGCTAAATTTTCGGGAATAAAATATATAAAGTTTGAAAATATTGAGGTAGGTACCGTATTCCTTCCTCATAATGATTATAATTTACTCTTAAAAAAATATTGTAAAATCTCTGATATAAATAATAAATAATAATAGAACATTCTATCCATTAAAGTACAAAATGGGCGATATATTCCTGATTATACGCGTTCCAACAAAGAATTTATAACTTTACTATACTAAAAATCTCACTGATAGAAAGCAGTTGTTGTCCATATAGGCAAAACCTGCTGCAGTTAAGTGTAATGGTTTCTGGGCTCTCATCATGGTTAATGCCAGCATGCGACGCAGGCGCGGTGACATGCGCTCCCATTTACATTGCATTACTGCGTCTGATACTAAACTAGCCTGGGAAATTAAAAAAAACAATTGATAACTAGTCAGCCGATTAAAAAATTTTGTATTTGTAAAAAAATAGCTTAATTCGACTTCGTATTTCTCTCATTACATTTTTTTTGATACCCATATCAGGCGCCAGTACAAAATGTACTCCGCCTTCTCACACTGTCCACTATATTACCTATTGATTTTATAATGGCGTCACATCGCTTATCACGTCATGCATTGTTATCCAAGTTCATCTTTATCGGTGGAGAATAATTACATTATAATTTTGTTGTAAGAATTGGCCCAAATATACATACAAGCATTTTGAGTGGAATAAAGGATTATAAAAAGGAGGAAATTCTAAATTCATGAACTATATAAATATATAAGAAGGCTTTGTCCGAATATTTTTGGACACAATTCCATTTTTGTCCACAAATTCATTTTTATTTGTTTGAAAAGCTTCATTTCAGTTTCATTGAACCATAAAAAATATAGATAGTATAAAAACTTACTTGATATGTAAGTTCACTTCCAGTAAAGCATTGTATTGCAAGTTGTATGATCATTGCCACAAAAAATGCCAATGACGTCACTAAACGAATCGACTTGAAACTGGACGCGTCTTGCTGTAAATATTATCACAAAAATTAAACTTATGTATTTGCACAAAATACATTTAACTGTATATCTAATAATAACTGGTTCTTTCATCTTTAACCCGTGGACAAATAGTAATTTAGGTATAAAGAAAAAGTGGATAATAAATATATTCTTAACACTGCTTTAGTGAATTATTTTCTTATATTTCATTTCTTTAATTTTTGTGTACAAATACACATACACGTCGATTCTTTGCGTCAACGTGAAAGAGTGAAAAACCCAACAAACTAATATTATTACATAGGTAGTAAACGGATTATATTTTTTTTACAACATCTTTACTTCTACATCTCTGATATAAATATAATAGATAAAATAAATGTAAGTTAATGGGAAAACGCATTTTAGTTGTATAACGGTATTA
This sequence comes from Neptis clinioides, assembly GCA_027564055.1. Lineage (NCBI taxonomy): Eukaryota > Metazoa > Arthropoda > Insecta > Lepidoptera > Nymphalidae > Neptis > Neptis clinioides. Next base: position 3,866 of record JAOPUB010037163.1, read on the forward strand.
AATGGGTTTCTGGCATCGTTCCATAAACAAGTCCTCAAACAAAATTTTGTTACAGGGTTAAACACTAAACAGTTTATATGAATGTTTAATAAATACTAGGGGCTCGCTCTTAGTTTGCATAAATATTTACTCAACTTAGAGTACATATAAGAAATTCGAACTAAAGTTTTTATAATTAAATATTATATATAATTAATAATTATATATTATATATATTTTGTGCTATATTTTTTTAGGAATTTCTAGGCGCCTTATAAATATAAAAAAAAAATAGAAAATAAAGCTATTTGAAACTTTGAATGTACATTTAAACTGGTATAATTTTAACTTAATATTTTACTCTTGTGATATGTAAATAATAAGTAAAAGTAATTGAAGTGTTTTATCTTACCGAAACTTGCACCATTACTACGCAAATCGCAGCCATACTTGAGAGGAGTTGGGTCATAAAGCCATAGGAATAAGTCGAGGCAAATTTCTCTACGCAACTGGAACATAAATAATTAAAGTATACGACTGAATATTTAGGACAAAAAATTATGTAATATGTCCCTCAAATTGTAGAAATAAGAGACCCCTAGAAAAAGGTCTTTTAGAATCAGAAGTTATCGAAAAATATGAATGAACTCTTTCATTTTGAACGAAGGTGAATATGAAACGTAGATTATGTTGATTTAGGCGTGAAAAAAGTTACCGAGTGACAATATTGAAGGAGTAATCCTTTGATATTGAGCATGTCGTACCCTAGCAAAATGTTCCCCTTATCGTTATATTAAGATTTTTTGCGGCAGGATATCTTATATTACCACATTTTTTTCTTGCTGCTGTGCTGTTTCAATTCTTTATATATGATGGGAATATCTTTTTGAATTCAATTGGTATATTACAGTAGAGTTGTTTAAAAAAAATAACCAAAAATAATTTAGGGTTCTCTTCTTCAAAACGAAAACCTTAATATCCCCCCTAAGAACCCTTGTAAGACAAATTTTCTTTCCGTATCTTTATCCAGATCCTTTTCGCAGGATTGAAGATTGGGACACACAGGAATTAAGAAAAAGTCGACCTAAGTATCAAATAGGTACTGATATCTGCCATCATTTGATACTATGAAGTATTCAAATTGTCGATATTTAGTTCCTATACAGGAGCAGAAATAACGAAATTAAAGTTGATAAACAATCTGCGACCTATTTTGATACATGGATACGATGGTTTTCCGACGGCAAAATGAAGTCGATACCAGAACCCTGGGGGCGCTCGACTCAGACTTGGCTGGTTTTTTTTAGTTAAACCGGCGTTGTAGTACAATTTTTTGCAGCTGGGTAAACATCTCGCATCGTTAAAAAATCAAAATGATCAGAAAGGACTGAAGGAGAGTTTGTCGTTGGCACGGGTTAAGTTTCAAGCTAATTTATGTCGGACTTTATTGCAATTTAAGAGTCGTTGCCTTCCTACTGTTTGTTGCCAGAACTTTAGTTCAACTTATGCTCTGTGTCTTTTTAAGATAAAGTACTTTTGTTAGTGTTGGCAAAGTTTCACTTGATATTATATAATTAAGTCATTGTTTCTAAAATTTTAATAATTGAGAAGAATATAATCAAAGATACGGTAAATTAAACAGCCTTGACTACTAAGCTATTGCAGTTATTCTTAATAGTTATTTAATAAGAGAACTCAATAAAAATATATTAAATTTAATAAAATGGCTAATAAGTCATACGACCGCCTTTTGTTAACCATTTTTTTTAGTTGTAATAATCACAATTATCTTGTAGATCTTTGGTGTACAATAAAGAGTATAAATAAATAAATAAAAGTTAGACTATTCCTAAGGCTAAACGTGTTGAAATAGATATGAATGATAAACAATTCTTTTCTGTAAAAAAAAAGATCTAAATTTTGTCTCCACCACATTTAAATAACTCCAGTTTAAAAAGAGTTTACTTCACAATTATTCAGTAGAAATATAAACATACGAGTAGATTACCTCCACTGCCTCTGATGAATTTGCGCTCCATTTTAATAAAATAAATTCTGAACATATACCAAATGTACCGTAGGCCTGCATATGGATCATGAGTTAATTAAAACAAATTAATGTTATTTTTGTATGACTATGTGTAGGTAGGGTTTTAAATACAATATGTCATTTTTTAAATTAAAAAGAGCAACAAAATCTTAAATGTAAAAACTAACTAAACTTATTACTTAAAACGTATTGAAAATTTGGCTTTAATTTCTGTCTTTGTTAGTTTTTTTCAGCATCGCGTCGGTACGCTCAGTCCAAAGTATGTACATTTTAAATACATACCTAATTAGCATTTGATGCTGACGAAAACAACTCTTCAAAGTATTTTCCAACGCATTATGAATTTCTTCTTCAGTACAATATGTTCTCACAATTGTTTCGTTCGCTAAATCTAAGTAATGGGACTCGAGAGTGTCATCATTGTCTTGATTTATATTTTCAGTTAAACGGGCAAGTGTCCGATCGTAAGCAGTCGTTAAGGCTTCTTGCAATATCGCGAACTGTGAACTCATATGTAATATGACAGAACCAATAAAGGTATCGATGGTCATAACGATGTGGCCCGTCCAAAGTAACCCAACAGTTTCTAATAAAAATGTAGCGACGTAGGATTTATCGCTTTGGTAGTCCCATGGAATGTATATAGGTTGAGGAAGTGTTCTCGGTGGTCTGGGTATAGAATCATTCAATGTAGCGACCTCAGCTTTCCATTGAAGATCCATAACGATCCCATACACATTAGTGTTACCAATTGTAATCCATCCGAAAAACAAAAATGAAGCTGTTAATATCTTCGTAATTCGTACGGTTCTGTGATTTTTAGCGTTATTCTGATAATATTGTTGTAAACCTATTTCCAATGTGCGAACTATATCTTGAATATCATTGTTTTTGAAGAAAAATATGTATAGCTTTATGAGGGTCAAATCGCGAGTGATAACGAAGGAAAGACTAAACATGAAACGATCGAGATCTTTTTCGCCGATAAATGGATCTATTGATTCCAGTCCTACAAAGCCGGCAACCCAAAATACTTCTGTAAGTATTGCGTAGTAAATGTATAATCCCGGAAAGTTACTGGTGTCATTTTCATCAGGATGGTGCCACCATCCCAGTCCTAAAAATCGCAATAAAATAAAGTGCAAGCCAAAATATCTTGAAGGTGGACCAGGAGTCATTGTAATTTTTATTCCAAAAGCATAGCTCAAATAAATTTGAAGTAAACCTATTAAAAGCCTTGGTTGTGATTGAGTTTAATACCGTGTATGATGTTACTTATAAATGGAATATATAGATGAGACCGATTTGGAACCGATAGCAAAAACACTTTATAACTTTTTAAAGGTGACTGATATGTTGGTTAAAAAAATCTACAAAAATCGATTGCAGTCTGCATTCAACGTAAATAAAAGCAATCGCTAATGACTACTACTATAAATATTAGTTTGTGCTGTGTACACGAGAAACTATGCCCATTATCGTGATGAAACTTATGTAGAGTAATTTTGCGGCCTAAATAATTTTTAAAAGGGTTATACATCGGGGTCGTAACATTACCGAATTTTTGCCGCATTATCCTTAAATTGAATAAACTACTAATAATAAGAGGGAAGAGTTTGTAATAATAAGATGTAATTATGGATATAATATTAGAGATATTATGAGGCTCCGAGACGAGAACAAAAATATATAGAAAGTATAAACCATGAGATGCAAATAGAAATATCAGCTATAAAGATCTGTAAGTGTTTCCAGTTTCTGTGTTAATTGACGAAATTAAATAATTACGTAATAGATTTGGTTTTATTTGTAAAAAAATTAATTCATCAGATAATATTTTGAGTAAACTATGCCGATCATACTTGTCGTATTCAACACCTTTTGTCGAATGTATTTATTTATTAATTAAACGCGATTATTGTTGGTGGTTTAAAATTATATGAATATCGTGTAATAACTGGCCTTCGCTATCAACGTGAAAGGTGTAATTTTAACAGAATATTTAATCTCACTTAATCTTGTTTAATTTAATAATGAGCTATTACAGTGAAAGTTTTGTAAATTGTTATTTATATGAATACATAAACTTAACTGGTTCTGACAATACTATAGTTCAGAATTTGCAATACAGTTGTAAAATAAGTATAGCATTAGCAATTCATATATTTATCGCACAGAGCAAAAAACAATTAGCGACTTATAGAGCAACATTCCATAAATGTTTTATTAAAAAACTATTAATCTATTATTTGAATTAAGGGATAATGTGTAATATATTAATATATTTACATAAGAAAAAGAAACACAAAATAATGTTTTTAAAATTAATTTAAAGAACAATTTGTTACTCGGTTATAAACATGTTATAGAGAAGATTAATTAAATAAAAATGCAATTAATCAAATCTTTTTATTACAATTAAGTTAAAGGTTTAAAATATTTGATGTTTTTATTACTCTCATCTAAAAACGTATGCATAAAATTGATTCAAACCTGCTTGAAACTTCCTCTGCCTCTACTGAAAAGATTTTATACTATTCCTGAAAAGTTTTTACACATGTATGTACTAGATGGCGCTAGTAGTAGACAGATTTTTCTAATAGCTTTTGAGCAATATCATAATGAAAATATATACGGAATGTTATATATTGGAGGGTAAAATTGGCAAAAAATAAAACTGTCAAAATATTTGTTTCTAAAAATTTAATTTTAATTCATTTTTTAACATGACGCCTAGATGTCGCTACTCGCACACTATTTGTACACTTAGTCATGTTTACTCCTAAAAATAAATGATTTCTTAATTCATTATCATGCTTATCTATTCAAATTTTTCCTATAATTTTTTTTAACATATAGAGTTTCCTACAGAAAATTTCACTCGATTGATTTTACCTATAAACTTTACATGTAGCATTCTAGCGCTGAAATTGCCAGTAACAAAAATATAATATAGTAATAAGTTAAATCTATACATTTATTATTATACATTTGTATTATTTGATAATACAGAAAATAGTTATATTTTTTTTTCTTGCGAACATTTTTTCATATTTATTATTATTACGACAGAGTCAAGTTTTTTTTAATAAAAATGTAGGATATAATGAACACCTTATTAAATAAAAATTAACCCATTTCTTATATCTCAATTAATATATTTCATATATTCTAAATACCCGTCTATTGTTGACAAATACAAAAAGTATTAAATATAACCTATAATTTAAAGAACTTTGCAAGCGCCTACATCGCGTTACCCTTACTTTACAGTTACACGCGAATTTGCTTGACTGGAGCGACCTTCCTCTACCTCCACGTCTTCGGCATCCTGCTACTCCTGACCATCATCATACGCATTTGGAGTTAAAGGTACGTGGGGGTAGAAAATAATAATTAGCAATTTGGACTTGGGATTTTGAAGATATCAAGTGGCATGTGGGTCAACTGCCTTTAGAGTGTTAGACCTAATATTACATACATGATGCTCGTCATCAAATACCAAGCTCTAACCTCCAGCCAGAACCTTCAATGTTTTAAGTCCAAAGTCCTCGGGTTCATATTTTTGTTTTTAATTCCAAGGGTCTTAAGTTATTTAATTAGAAATTGATATTTAAGTATTAAAAAACACTACACTAAACACAAACTTGTCATAATTTGATATTATTTCTCATGACAGAAATCATTATTATTGCATCACGAATATTCTAATACCAATCCTGGTAACCACCAGGATTAGTATTATAGTAACCAGGACGTCATTCTGCTAGTCTGCGTATAGAATATAATTTCTTTTCTCTAATTAATAATACAGTTTGCTTATAAATCTATACAATACAAACAGAAACCAATGCCATTCGCTCCATCATTTGGTGGCATTTCTACAAATCATATTTACCAGACAGACAGTCAATATGTTCTCGCAATCAACGGTAATGCATTGTCGAGCTTTTGTTTACAATACTGTATCTATTGAATGAAATATTTTTACGGATATTACTTCTACTTTTGATGGCAGGACATTGATACCATTATATTTTACCTCGCTTTCCTATGCTATTACTGATATTATTGCAACATATCTTAAGTCATCTACAATATCATAGATTTCATCTTTAATCTCAGAAATGATTGGACAAATTTAGATGAAGTTTTTACTATTATAATCTACATTTTTCTAAGATTTTTATTCAATAAAATTGAATTGAATAACGTTGATTCTCATGCACTGTATATTGACACATTTATTATAACACACCCAATAAATATATTAAAAGAAAGAGATAATATTAATACTGATGATGAAGAAAAGGATATTAATAATAATAATAAATTCTTTATTTGGAAACAAGACTAGACGATAATAACTGCAGAAGTGTAAACACTGTCGCAATTATTATCGCCCACCACCGACAAGTCAGAGCTAGAAGCCAATTGAATAATTTTTTCTTATATTCTCTGATGGTAAGGGAGTATATGTCCAATATATTATTAACCTTGTTGTATAACCTCGGGCCAATATAATGATAGTGACTATCCGTCATTACTAGAACGGTTGAGCACACAGGAGAGACTCTATTAGATCTAATTTATTATCAAAAGGAAGGTGAGAATGAATTCGGATTATTGTTCTATGTAAGAATAGTTTACGAACGGAGAGAAATTGCCAAAATGTGTACAGTTGGAAAGCCTAAATAGCATAACCTTCAAAACTCCTCCCAGGACATGCTCTAATTGAAGAAAGGGTGATTTAACGATTACAATAATATTACTTCTATTCATCATATGTAATTAAAGTTGATGTATAACCTTATTTGTAACTGTATTCATTAATCCATATCAAGTGGTCAGACATACAGAAAAAATAATTAAATTTACATCATCCCTCATGTTTTGGATATTTTGCAAATAAATTAATTTAGAAATCCATTAAACGTTAAAGCGAAGGGATGAGAAGAAACCGTTAATCACATCTATGCTGATGTATACAATTGCTTTGACAGATGAAATGGATTCCACGCAAGTGAGGAGTTTTGGACCATGCAGTAGGGGTGGGTTATTGAATTAAGTTTTGTCTTCTGATTTTTAATACATATATGATTTAGTTTAGGCACGTTGAGGATCTTTGTCATGTCTTTTTTGATTGGCAACTGATTGATCTATATCGATACTGTTTTATTGTGTTGATGGTTTAAAAGCATCTCTTTTTTCTTTTCGTCTTTACATTTTTTTTTATTTCAAATTAGCGTGTAAAATGTAAACTTGCAGAATGTTTTTATTATTTAAATTTAAATCAACTGTACCGTTTATGGTGTTCCACTGTACCATATATGGAACATAAAAGAAACTGCTTTTAAAACTTGTACTCCACGTTGTCCGTATTTTCAATACAAACTTCGTCTTCTCTGAATCTTTATCAAGTGCAAGAATACGTGTGATAACTAGTATGCCTGGAATTATCTATGATATTTGCAAACTTTTGTCTATTTCTTGATTTTTTAAAATTCTGTCTATTTTAACTACTTACTTTAGCTTAAATAATTCATTCTTCCCCCAAAGAATCGGGATTGCGATTTAGAGGGGAAATGCAGCTAGCATTCTTGCCACCATTCCACGCGGACAAGACTTATACTGCAATGGTTAGGTGAGTACATATGTGTACTCGCTTAAAAATTGCAGTTAGTTTAGAAAAGGTTTCATTTTGTCCTTTTTTACATTAGTTTTAAGATGTCGTGTGACATATTTAGTCAAAAAAAAAAATTACTAAAATTTTCAAATTTTCCATTTTCACCTCTTTAGATTATATTAATGTTTTTTATGCATAGAAAAGATTTCAAAAAATGTAATTCTTCTATGCGACGTTTTAATTTAGTTCTGACAAGTATTCTAAGTTTATTTACTAGTAGGAATTTGTTATTCCGACTATGAAGTCACCAATTTACTGCGTTCTACAAGAACCTTATCGGTTTTATTACAAAAGTTTATCTATAATGGCTTAATCTTAGTTTAACGATGTTTTATAAAAATGTCAGATACAAAGTGGTAATCTTAAAACCATGGTTTAACCATAGATTAACATCTCTCTTATTTTCTAAAATCTTACTTATAACTATTCTGATTTTTTTAATAATAATTTTTAGTATTATTTAAAAACCTTCAAATTCCCATAACACTGAAAAGGAATATCTATCCTGCAACGATTATTCTTAAAAATCCGACTAACGTGTTCGAGTAACCTGATCAATCACAACACAGTTATCCTGTTTGCTTAAAACAGTTACCTTAATGTTTATTTATTAAAGTTTCATTTATATTAAGTGAAAAAATCTAATTCTAAATGATCAATAAATGCCATGTTACGTAAATGTCCCTAAGAATCAATACAAACCTGTCTAGCATCCGGTGTAAGTTCCAAGTACAGCATGTTTACGCATCTAGCACGTGCGTCGCATTGACATTCGCGTTGGCGCTAGCGTCGCCGCGGGGTGCGACGACCCCACTTTCACTATTCCGGCCGCACCCGCTTTCCTCTTGTGCAACGGGAAATTGTGACGTCGGATGTCGATTGCGTAACGCTATATAGGACACTGAAGCTTGTATCAATTGAAATCGTTTATTCAATAACTAACGGGCTGATCAAACTTTGTCGAGTAGGGTGATGATATACAGTCGGTTACCTAAATGTGTTAGTAGGAAAATTCCTTTATATTTCTGAGGTCAACATGCGTCTTATTCTCTTCACCGCACGAATAGAAGACAACTGTGTAAACATGGCGTCTAATTGTTGAATTTTAGCCAAGGTTAAGCAATATTGTGAACATTGAACGTGCTCCATGATCACATTCACGGAGATACCATATGCTGAAGCGATATTAAAAAAAAAGCTACGGCACTTGTAATTGTACCGCAGAATCAACTAGAAGTACGTGTTAAGGAAATAACTGCAGACAATAAACATGTGGTTACTAATGTGTTTCTTGATGGCTTTTGCCTTTGTGGAGGGGAGGGTGACGCTGGACCCTATCGTGGAGACACAGCAGGGTCTGATTAGAGGATTGACGGCAGATGATGGAGATTATTCGAAGTTTCTTGGTATACCGTACGGTGTCGTTGGCGATAACCCATTTGGAGTAAGTCTGTTTGAAAATATTTATTAAAAAAAATACATATTAATATTAAATAAATAAGTTATAGTAATAAAAGAACTATAAACGCATTATACTTTGAACAAGCAACAGAAACACAAACACTAAGATAGGATTAAAATTTTGTAATGGAATTTGGGGAAGATGCTAATACTATAATATGACAATAAAGACGTTATTGGCAAAATTAAATCTTTTACGTAATCTACTTTTCAGGTAGCTCAACCTTATCCCGATTTCGAGAATACATTCGAAGCATATCAGGATTCCCCTGCTTGTCCACAAATTGAAAATGGAACAACTTTCGGGTCACTAGACTGTTTACGGCTAAATATATTCGTTCCAAACGTAGCTAGGAGTGGAAGCAAATTACCTGTACTAGTTTGGTTATATGGAGGAGCTTTTAACAGGGGATATACCACACAATTTAATTTTGGTCCAAGACATCTACTAAAGCATGATATTATTGTAGTGACTTTGAATTACAGACTTGGACCTTATGGATTCATGTGTTTAGACACGCCTGACGTTCCTGGAAATCAAGGTCTGAAAGATCAGCTACTAGCATTGAGATGGATTAACAAAAACATAGCTTCCTTCGGAGGTGATACTGATAAGATAACTTTATCGGGCCAAAGTGCTGGTGGCGTTGCTCTTTCTTTAGTATATTACTCACGATCTTGTTAGAAACTCACTTTATACATTAGTATTTGCGGGTAGTTCCTTTAATATTATTTCAAGTTCGGTATTCTTGAAATACATAAAATATAACGTTTATTAAGGAAAATTATAGTTAAAGATACAATGGAAAATCACTGTAAAAAAGAAATAAATAGCTGCAATGTTATTTCTTAGTACGTATAATATATTCTCTAATAATACTTTACCCAGTATTCTGTTTACATAGCTACTACTGTAAGGGAAACTTCTAGGAATTTTAAACTAGAAACCTGAATCCCCATTAGGATTAGTTTTCATGGAAAAGGAGAAATATTTTTATCAGCATTTGCTGACTATGACATACATAATATATTTTGTTGTATATGTAACTAATTCTCATATAAAATTTGTAGTCAAGCCCTTTAAGCCTTCTTTGTTGATAAAATAGTCCTTTCGAACTTCCACACCCGTTTGAAGGAAGATGTCTAAGGAGGAATAAAAAAGATAAAGAATGACTGTATATTATACAGAGAATTACTTCTGTACATAAAAAGTGGGGTAGGAGAGGGAGGAAAGAAGCCAAAGCTAGTATGCTTAGCTTATATTATCATATTCCAAGCTTTAGTCTGTATCTGTATTAATTTTATTAAAATATAAAACTGTTGCTTAAGCAAGAGTTTTAAATGATAAAAAATACTTATATAGTAGCCTTAAAACATTAGCCCAAACAACCCTTACAGAAAATTTGAAACTACCTTCCGATTACACGAAGGCCCCAGGAGTTTATGCAAATTATTTTATAGACCACGGAACTCGATCCTCATGTTGGAGCCTTTAATGCAGTAACGAAACGCTTCTAGGGTTTAGATTAAATAGCACTTCTGGTTGCTTTGTTACTTGTTTTATCAACTTTAAAAGTATTGTTTTTCAAAGTTAGGAACTTCGGAAATTCAGGTATTGTCGCTAGTTGACCTGACTTAATCAGCTTTAGCTTGAAGTATTACTTTCATGAAACTTATTTGTGTGAAGTTGTTACTAACTTGCTAACTTTTATCAAATTGTTAGCAAGAAATCACCTCGAAAATACTTTAGCGTTTTCAATATTTTCTGAAACATGCACTTGCATACAGAACAACTCTCCGAGCAAACCTTAAGAAATTCATGCAAATTATTTAATACAAAAAATATTGTATTAATCACTTATCTGCTTACCTTTCATTCTATGGAAAATAGTATTTACTTTATTAAACTTCTATTTCCTTTGTCCATGTTTATATAACTCGTATGGTACAGTATGAACATAATCAACGATATACAATTCTAAAAGAAATGGAAGAGAAAGGTCCTAACTAATTATATTTGTATCTTATTAGTACAATTATTTCCCTTCATTACACATAAGGAAAAGAGAAAGGTCGATTGAGAAACCGATCACAAAAAGTTGTGTGTAACAAAAGAAATAAATACAAAGCTTTTATTGTTCAAGATACTTTAATCGTAAGTAATTTGTGAGTAAGTATATGACTTGACTTGTACCGTTTGTATGTGATGAGGATAATTTTTAGGATAGTTAGGAGAGACAAAGAAGCTGCTGTTTCCTTGAAGAAAGAACCCACGATCTCTAATATACTACACTACAAGACAAAGAGTAGGTAGTAGAAAATAACGACAATACGAAGGGACGTTAATCAAATAATAAAGGATAATAAAAGCTTGGCGCAACCCGCCTCGTAATAGGTTTAACGGCTATAAACTAATTTCGGTCAAACGAACTCAGTGGAAGTTATCTAATGAAATGACAGTTTGTTGATGTGATGGTATTATAGTGAAATTATTCTGATTATAGAGAGTATTCTTTATTTGGCTAACCTTTATATGGCACACTATCAAATCAACCCAAGAAAGATGGGAAGCCAAGCTCAAAAATGCTTTATGGTCTATGGTATAAATTCCCAATCTCATAACTGTTTTGGAAGTCTAAGCAAACACAAGATTGACTACCTGGAACAATTCGAAGTAGGTTTCGCAATTCCCTATTTCCACTCAGTATTCGGCCTGATTGAAAACCAAATCAAGACCTGCAGCACTTTCCGTAAATTCACATCTATTTAGAGGATTTTAGCAAAAGTTAGTCCTATTAAAATATCCTAATCCAAAAGCACAAGCAAGTTTAACCCCGATCCCTCTAATATTTACGACGTCCAAAAGTTTCGACGTATACAGAACAAATCGGCAGTCCCAAGTTAAACCGCGTTTCATAATCCAAACAACTTTTATTCGATGATCAATCTCTTCGAAATTGTTTTATTTAAAGGTAGATTCGAGAAATAGCAAGCGTTTCGCAGGCTTTTCCGGAACGGTAAAGTTTCAATGGGATTGTATTGGCTACCTACCAAGTTCTGAACTAAATCTGATGAGTTCTACTTTAGTTTTGAACTGGCGAGCTATGATTGCCAATGTAATAATATTCTTTGCTGAAACAAATTTCATTTTTTGCTTATAGCAGGAATTGTTATGCTAATCTTATTGTAAAGGACTTAAAGTAACATTCCTACAGGCATAAACACAAGCCAATCTCTAGATTATGGCAAACAGTTGTATGGTTAAAACAAACCCTGCTTCACTACAATTATAGATTTAAGGTATAAGCTGAAGCGGATATTATTACAAATTGTTAGCATCTGTTTTTTTA
>JAOPUB010037190.1:0-10296 GCA_027564055.1 Neptis clinioides
ATGCGCTAACACTTGGTCATGTCAGAAAGGTATTGTATTGTGTATGTATATTTGTGTGTCTACAAAAGATTGTAATTTTTATTCCTGTTCTGATTTTTATTGGTTTATTCTCAATACATAATTTATTTGAAATCTTTACAGAATAAATTCGATGATGAAATGTGAAGTTTCTAAGAGTCCAAGACCGATTCAATGCTCAGTATCTATTATCCAGGAAAAAGAGTAAATTAAAGTCTTTTCACGTATATTCAATTGGTAACAACAACAAACATGTAGAGTTTAAACCACTAGAAGCGTAATGAGCAAATACGCTGCTCTGAACCGAATGTAAAATGAGACTCAATAGCTTTCGAGTTTACCTTGTTATCTGTCGGACGTTGAAACGTGAAGCAGTGAAACATTGTTTCATTGGAATACTCATTTAATACTATGGCTTTACGCGATGACATATTTTAAAATTAAATTAAAACATTATTCACTTTCGTATAAATATTTTCTTTTTTTTTTAAATCCGAGATCTCAAAGCGATGAAAACTTTGTTATTTTATAAAACCTGAAAGTTTTATTTTGTATGTACCTAATAGGTAATAGAGATAGATATAACCATACCCCTTAATAAATTCTTTCTACGTTGGATAGTCATTTATCGAGGAAGGCTTAAGGCCTATGTGATATATACATCACGTTGCTACCAGTAGGAGTGGAGCTCGCGGTAGAAGTCGCGCGGGTCGGCTAGTGGTAATAAATTGTTTGAATGAAAAGATTTAGTTCAGTTGAAACCATCTGTCCCTTAAAGTTATTAATATTAACGAATAATAACAATACTTACGTTTTATTTTATATATGTTGAACAACTATCAAAAGCGTTTTCTCAGTATCAGAGTACAGACAAACAGACAATTAAGGTGGATCTTACATCTTTTCAGACGCAATAAAAATTGTTGTTCTGCAAAGTAACAGTTTTATCTCTATTACTTCGGACGTATACAGAAAATCTTTCGGGTTTTATAAAATCACGAAAGTCGGATTGTAACGGGATCTTGCTCTATATTAGGTAGTAAAACATATTTGCACAAGTCGTTAGTGTATGTTTATATATATTATTTGCCTTTCCATCTGTGACTCAAGAGTATTCAATGAGATTTAAGACTAAATATTTTTTGATTTATTGTTAATTTCTTTTTATTTTGACATTAAAAGACCTTAAACATTTACAGTAATACACCTTCTTACTAAAATTGTTAAAATTAACTACTAACTAACAAACTAACTAAATTAACTTTATTAAAAACTATTTGTTTTGTATTTAAAAAGAAATAATTGTTTCAAATAAAGAGACAAAAAAGCGACTATTACATAAACTGTCCTAAAACCTAACACTAAAAATACACAACAGACACATAAACAAAGTGTCATAAAGTTTCCACTAAAGCGAACAGATAAAAGGTTTATGTTCTTTCTATATTACTTTCATGTAAAATTTAATGCATTTTCATACAAATGTGAACAAAGGAATGGACACCTACGTTTTCCTAAAAACTAAATATTCAAAGAGATAGGTGTGTAATAACTCTTACAAAGCTTTTGTTACTTTACCAAAAACATTAAAAACTTATAGACTATTTTATTGTAAAGCCTTAAAGTCTAGATTTGTGTAAATATTAGTTTTTAGTAGTAAGGCTATGTTTGTTAACTAAATGTGTTTCATAGAAGCTGTCAACAGTTTAGAAAGGGTGGAAAATGGATGGAGTTTATCAAATACGACATTTTTGATGTTAACGTGAATTAAACGTAGACGTAGTCTATTTTTTATTGTCTAGCTTTAGTTTAATGTTAAAATATTGTAGTTCATGTCTGAGAAGTTTCTGATTTATTTTATACTCGGTTACTCAGTGGTTTTTGTTACTCTTTAATGACTTTTACTGAATAAATATTAAACACTAGCCGACCCGCATGACTTAATTCGCCTGATGCTCCGCTCCTATGGATCGTAGCGAGATGTTTTATAGCCTAAAGCCTTCCTCGATAAAAGGAAACTATCCAACACAATAATAATTTTTCAAATCGAACAAACAATCAAACAAACAAACTCTTCAGCTTTATAATATTAGTATAGCTTCCGACCAGAACAGCGAAAAAAAAACTAAATTAAGGATAATTATTTTTAAAATATTTACTTAATTTTTTTGTTAAATTACCAGATGAAAATGCGATTTTTAAAAATAAATATTTTCTTACAATGTTTTTGAAACGTGTCACTTACCAAATTTTGTCAAGACATGTCTAGTACACTCCTCTATATTCAGGTTTTTTTTGGAATTTTTAAAAATCGTATTTCAATGTTAAAAAAATTAAAAACTGCGTACAGAATATTTTATACCTTCTCTATGTATTTTGGGTCCATGTCCAACACTAGTTCAGATTTTATTTATTTTTCCAGCTCTTATTTATAAGGGATAATATAATTTCCAATACAGCAGAAATCAGTACGTGGAAAATTCCCAAAAATAATATAATAAACCTAATTTCATTCGTTATTTGATACACAATGAAGCTTACACCGTATTATTGTTACGATCTTATTTATTAGCAAATAAATCTTTTATTATTGACTTGTTTTATGGTTTACTTTTAATGTCTATTGTCTAAGTTATTGTCTTACTTTATAAGGGTTTAAAATTTAAATATCTTTTAGAATATAAATAATTCGTCTATGGTTATAAAGAGTGACCACTCCGTAAGAGATAAAGTTTGTAAAAACGAGAAATATAACGATATGCTTAGCACGCTGCCATTATTCAAAGCTATCTTTTCTTTTGAAAATGCCCCCTCAAGTAGATAGACATAATATTTAGAAGAAAAAAATTAGAGCTCAATTTTAAAAAGTTCTTGAATGACAATTTAGAAAACGAGTTTGGTTTGTATATATTTTGATTTTGAAAATCCAAAAGAGCAGTTTGAAATGGGTATATACTAGGGCTGTACAATTTGGCCGGCCAAGCCGGCTAAAAAAGTTGGCTAAATTAATTAGCTAGCTAGCCGATCGGCTTAGCTAATTTAACCGGTTAACTGAATTAGCCAACGGCTAACTAGCTAATTTTTTTTCGGCTATTCGTTGGTTTCTTACCCATAGATAAGTTAAAAAAATAATATCAACATTTTTTTTGCTAGTTTAAATTGCTAGTCGTGGGCGTTTGATAATTTATTAATGAGATAAATAATTATATTTATTCTTAATTATAAAAATAAATAATAATTTTTGATAAACAATATAAATGAAAATAAAAAATCTTTGATAGATATAAATCAAATAGGTAACAAAAAACCTATTTTGATACACAATTTAAATTACGCGCGCTTTATGATTTGTTAATGGCGACGTTTATTTTTAATTAAATATTTTAATTTTGTTGTTTAATTGTGTTTAATTGTATTGCTAAATGTACAAAAAACAAGAGAGAGAAAGATTTGAATTATCTCTTTAATTGTGAAGCCTTATCTCAAAGCTTTGACATCATTCAAATTATTTGAATGATGTCAAAGCTTCAAATTATTTGAATGATGTCAACGAAAAAGAAATCAATAGCTTCAAATTGGAGCCTAGTTTACCGCTCAGTGACAACCCTCTCCATTGGTAGCATTCAAAGCGCCACAAGTTTCCTTCACTGGCTAGGTTGGCGAGAAGATACTTAGGTGTTCCAGCATCGAGTACACCATCTGAGAGAGCTTTTTCCACAGCACAGCGGAAATATTACTAGTTCTAAACGTAACTGTTTACTACCCGAAAATGCTAATTTATTAATTTTCCTATACCAAAATAGGAGTATTACCGAAAACAAATTTAACAATTAATCTATTAAGAGCCATTATTGTATATAAGTTATTGTTAACTGTTAATTAATTGAATAAACTATTCTATTAGTGTTATTTTTGTCGTAAAATACAGATATTATTATTTTTGGGGCTTGTCTGTCGTTAAAAAGCTGAAAAAAAATTTAGCTAGTTAGCCGTTGGCTAATTCAGTTGACCGGTTAAATTAGCTAAGCCGATCGGCTAGCTAGCTAATTAATTTAGCTAACTTTTTAAATTTGCCAAATTGTACAGCCCTACTAAATATAAAACTAAACGAGCTTAAAAAAATGTTAAACTACAAGCACTTTTTTTGGTTATAAGTTAGTCCGTTACAATAATATTAGTATCATATTAGCTGTTGATTCTAAGTTGTTAAGACGTTAGAAGCGGTTAAAGTTTACCTAAAAGAAGAAAAATACCCTCCTTTTTAGCATGTTGCCATTATGCAGGGTGTTCCTGCAGGACTGCGCGCATTTTTCCTCTTACAACTAAAGCATCGAGCCGTAAGATATTATAAGGAGAAAAAACATCGAGAACAACTTTAAAAAGCACAATAATTATGATTTTTAAGAGTTTGAATTCGAATATTAGGAAACGAGTGCTTGAAAAAATTTGATTTGCGCAAAATTCATTTTTTAGGATCGTAAAGAGTTATGGAGAAATCTAAAATTGGAATGCAACCATTTATTAGACGACTTTATATGGAATGATCCGTATATATAAGAATACTACACTATACATGATAATAGAAGAATAAATATAAGAGCAAGGTCACCGGATTTTGTATAGGAACCCGTACCATATGCGGTACCATGTCCAAGTGTGTTTAGGTAGGTGACCCCTTGCCACATATGTGAAAATTCACCTCCACTGCCCGGTTCAACTATTTGTTTAATCGAGGGTTGTGTTAACACAACTAAATAAATGAGGAGGATAAACGCAACGGATTCTTGGTCGGAGAGGTCCAATATCCGCAACACAGCAACACACTATGACACTTTCACTAGCACCACTTGAAGGAGAAGTGAATCAACGGATAGGAAAATCGACTAATGAGAATGACTACCCGCGCCGACATACATACATATTTTTTATTAGTTATTGTGATTACATAGAATCTTTATAACATGTTCCTTTTGACCAGTAGAAAAAAACTGAGAAGCAGACATTATAGTTACCCACTCAGTCAATAAAAGAAGTTTTATTAATTACTATCACTTAATAAAGTATCAATTTGGTAACAATTACTCCTGAAGGCTGCTGACGACAACACAAGTAACCCTCTTAATAACTTCCATGAAAACTGAGGTGTGGCAATTAATTAAACCTTGATTGTACTACGTAAGTAATTCATATGATATTAATCTATAGAATGTGTGATGTGATATTTTTTTATATAATTTTTTAGAAAAGGTTATATATGAGATGATTTTGCCTCCATATTCACACTTTTCTTTCTTTATCCAGACTTAATTTAATTATAACTTGAATGTGTAAAAAATTAGTAAAATCGGGGATGTTTTTACTGTAAAAATATGGAAATCTTTTTTGGAAATAAGTCATTTGTATAATATTTCATGTATTTAAAACACATATTACTGGCAACACAAATATCAAGAGTAATCTTTAGATAAAGATAAATTACGGCACACATACTACTAATATCTTAAAATTATAAATCAACTAAGACGGATGTTTTTAATTTTAAGAGAAGCAAATTTCAAGTGAAAATTAAGCACACAATTTTTATGAGTCGATTCGATAAAATCTAAACTGAAATTCATACTTATTTATAATAAATAATTTTATAGAAATAGATAATTTTCTTTTTATTACTAGTAGCATAGATTAGATGTAGACTGTAATGTAATATCTGCAAATTAGATTCAAACAAATAACTAGAAACTCTAGATTCCCATCAATGCAATCTGTTGGAACTCGAGAAACCCTAGAGGCGCTTATTTCTGTGATAGATGGATGTTAGTTAGGTATTTCTTTTTATGACGAAGACTTATTGACTTTATATATTACTTTTGTCGTCAACTTTTATTACATTAAAAAGCCAATTCTTTCAAGCTTATTTTTCATACTAAAACTATGATGTAATTTTTTTATTTTTTTAAATAGAGTATTGAAAGAAGTTGACAGTGATTAAATATATCTACCGCCTTGAACGAAATATTCTATTGTACTTTAGAAATTAGTTTCGGAAAACAAACTTTCAACTCCGAGCGAAAAATTGTATTAAATCTATTTTTTTTCTCGGTAAGGCTTTTTTTAAAGTCGATTTATCTTGATTGACTATCGATTTAATGTCGAAGTTTCATAACATTGTATGCCATTGCATTTATATGCTTAATAGAAGCTGCAAATTTTGTACTCTCTTTTGTACAATAAAGTAATTTTGATTTGATTGAAAAACATTGCGAATTTTTCTGATGTCGTATCGGAATTTCTGATTGTAAAAAAAAATACTTTGTTTTCTTGACATTAAACGAAAAGTCTTAAGTAAAACAAAGCGTTTTTTTAATTATTCGACACAAAATATAAGTACTATTTTTAACCTCTATAAAACGGATATTATTGCAACTTTGATCGTAATATTTAACGGTACAGAAACGTATTAATTTATTTTGATATTTATTAATACCTTCCAATAATTATAATTTATAAATAACCAAGTTTCGAAATATGAAGTAATTCAAATCAGTCCTGAAAATAAATTTTATAGTCCAACCGCGGCGATTGACGGGCGTCAATGGATTCCGTGCGACGCAATGTTACTCGCTTGTTATTAATAACTAATAAATCAAATTAAAAACACAGTTTTCATGAATAAATTTAGGTTAATATAAATATGTTCTGATTTCTGAAAATATATAATTAACATCTGGCAAACCGTACTTTTCTTAACGAGGTCTTTCAAATACTTAGAATATTAAAGCAAAACAATTATACATTAGTTTCAAGAAACAAATACTTGCTTTGTATTAATTTAATTTAAAAGACTAAAAGGGTTTAGTAAATATTGTTTACAAGGAGGAGGTTGATGTCGATAAGAGCCAAGACGAACATAGAAAGCGGTCGTTACAAAGAGTAGGAAAATCCATTATGTAATTGGCATAAAATGGAATTTCGATATTGTATCAGACTCACTATCTGAAGAATCCTTCCATTATTATTAGCAATGTTTTTGTATCAAATTGTGGGCTTTTTTTAATTTTTGTGAGGTACGCGGCCGTACCGTACCTCTGCTAGATAACGTAGAGATAAAGAACCTAACAGAATAAGAAACAGAATTTCATAAAATGTTTTGTAACAGATCAAAAAGTAATTTTTTCGAGACAGTAGAAAATATATTTTTTCGTTGATTTGGAATATTTTCCAAATTATTTTTTATTTATTAAGTTATGTATTATATAACGGATCACTAACTGATCGATTTTATTACGTACTAGAAAAGCTGTATCGATGTATTATGTACTACGAAACAAACAAACAGAAAGATTCCAAAACAAAAGTTGTTTGGTAATATGTGCACTGTATAAATCTAAATGCACTAAGTTAAAAAAATATATTTTATATTTTGTGCATTTGATTGATTAAATATGATTTGTTGAATACATACTTATACTAATAACTAACGTCAGTCGTCACACTGCGCTAAAAAGATTAGCCATAGCACGATAGCACTCTGGCCTTATAAATCCTACCTTTACGACTGTATGACGGTCGGACGTGACGAGTATACTGCTCAAGATAAATAAATAACGAGTACACGTAGTACGCAAATAATTCAAATGAAATAAAAATATAGTAACTAATGAACCATTCGAGCAGCTCGAAGCAAAGCTCGAGACTACCCATGTATCTCTTCCTCTTCTGTTAAAAAAAACTTATTATATTATAAATATGAAAATATGTATTGCTGATTATGATGCTGACAACACTGATTTGAGCGTTGTTAGCATTGATTTGAATGCTACACTCTAATTGGTTCAAAATGCCATGCGATTATATCGGTGTGCCAACACAAAGATAAAAACTAATCGAATTAATACGCCACCATCACAGACATTATGATTACATTACGAGTATTATAACAGTAATGTTGTTAGTCGGAGTCTTAAGGATAACCACTAGCAGTAATATTAGTCTTGCCAGGACGTCATACTGTGGGTCTGCATTTTTTAAAATTAATAGTATATTTGGTTGTTAGATACTCAATCACGCGATAAGGGCTACATAGATTTCAATGATGATAACTTAGATTAACATATAGGCTACTTTATTTATCGAAAATATTTAGAGTTCCTATGGGATAATTATAAATATATTTACAGTCGTTACGCCTAAATGTTTTAATTAGCAACAACTTATGGGTAATTTATTTTTTTACGACAAATCTAAGTATCATACAAGTTACAAATACTTTGTATTAGCAGTACCGTTTATAAATCATTATGTAAGTTAACTTTAAAGTTCAAGGCTTTGCGCATCATTTATCAAAAATTGATTTAATAAATAAATCTAATAATAGTTCTTAATTTAAATGACCCCGAGGTAAATTAAATTAAGAACCTGCTAGAATGTTTTATCTTTAAAATCAACATATTTTTTGACTACCGATTTAAATGTAAGAAAACGATATCCGTTACTAGTATGCGTCTAATTGAATACTCTGAGAACTAAAAAAGTAAATTTTAATGTTACTACGTGAAACACAGGATTATTTTTTAATTTTAGTAAAGTGTAAATTTCATCAAAGTAGCTATTTAAACGGCATTGAATATTTAATTAATCAACTTCTTATTAGCAAATGCTTAATACGAATATCGCTTAAATATATATTAAGCTATTAACACATCAGTGAAATCATGAGAGCGCAATAAAAGACAGATAATAATAGATAAAAATGTTTACTCCGCTTTTATCGACAAATTTAATATTGTACAGAAATATCGACGTAGAGAATGTTTTTGTAACTTTTTCCTGATTAACAGTCACCTCCAGTTGCTGCAGGAAATTGGTTTGTCCTGAGCAAAATCAATTACTTGTTCTAAAACTAGCTGATCCGAGCAACTTCGTCTGCGTTACATAAAAGAGAGAAGATAAGAGCTAAACCCACGACGGTACCATAATAACTAATTACTATTGTAATTATTTTATAATCTTTTATACATTTGCCACTTTGTGGCAACAACACAAGCATTCCAGCTTACTTGGAGGGGAGAGCAAGAATACTAGTAGTTTGTAAACCAAACTGCTAGATGCTGCTGCTTTATAAAGGGCACTAATTTTTGTGTAACTAATAGTTTTTGGGATATTACTTTTTCCAAATGGATACCGAATATACATTTTTTTTAATAAAGCCAGTAGATTGATCATCAGAGTGAAAGCAGGAACACTCATAAAATAAATGGAAATAATATAGCATATATACAGATAAAACAGTCAATAGAACGAGGCAGTATACTCAAAATGCGCAAGTAAGAGGCTTTGTAATATTAATATAGATGTAAAATAGAAAAGTTTTGAGGCAGTAAGGAGTCTGGAAAGTCCTTCATAAGCCACAGTGATTTTAATTTAATTAATGCAAAATAAAATTACTTTAAATGAACAAGAAAATCCATTGTCATTCCCAACGACTGTGTTTGTAGAGTAACAATAAACAAGGGGTTAATTCGTGACCGTTAAGAGTGAGATATGCAAATTAAATCGTTTCAACAGAGAAAATAGCTTCTTGAATTAGATACTGAATATAAAGCAGCTTTTGTGGTTTTTTAACGATTTACATTTTGAGATTTATAAATTGAAATGACAATATTATAACATTCTTGTCATAAATAAGAAAGGAGTATTACCCATTAAAACTAGACAAAATTTCGGCCAGCGCCTTGGGCAGTTAGGGTTGCCAACTAAATACAGTTTTATACTGTTTTCCATTATATTATATTAGTTATTAGAAAAGAAATTATGGTCTATACGTAGACCGACAGTATGACGTCCTGGCTATTATAATAATAATCCTCGTAGTTATAGTTTAGACGAAGACATTCAGCGTTACTGCTAGAATACTTGTGATGAAATAATAATGATTTCTGTCATGACGGCATATTTATTTGGATAATTTTTATCTTTGTGTTGGCGCACACTGACGATCGCGGGATATTTTGCACCAATCAGAATGTAGCAATGCTACCAATGTTAACTCAAATCAGTGTTGACAGCATCATAATTAACACTATATAATAATATGGATAAATTTCATTAAAATCGGTTTAGCAGTTTTAAAGAGATGTTAGCACATACACGGCCAGCCTACGTTTAGATTATATGTTATCTATATATAAAAACTAGCGACCCCCACCAGCTTCGCTCGGTTTCTCTACTATAATAAGAAATAATACGTGTAGTATTATACATATAAACCTTCCTTAAGAA
>JAOPUB010037211.1:0-10287 GCA_027564055.1 Neptis clinioides
TTTTCAAGTTATAGAGGAACAAACATCCATACATCCATACATACAAACTTTCACATTTATAATATTATTGGGATAGACATATGCGGTATATTACAAAGCGAGACACTCAGTTGGATCTTCCTTCAACAATCTTAGGGTGATAGTGGGGGATAATTTAATGTTTTTATTTAGTTTCTAATGAAATTCAGATTTGTATCTATTATTCCGATATTTTATATTATGTGTTTGATGGCGTTTTATTTTTGTTTTTTTCTTTATTTTTACAAGATGCATAAAGTATTATTACGTATTGTAGATATTAGTGCAGTGACGTCACGACGTGTGAGGGTGCTACTGAAAATCAGTGTTGGGTATTCAGCCCAGCAAAGGCTGAGTAGCAACCTTTTTGGGACATAACACTTTTCCATCTTTCTTTACGTTCTAACCTATTAATATAAGGTTGTTTTATAATATGTTATGACACATTGTCAGTGATTTGTTTTTTTTCTTTTTAGTGTACGTACATAACATATTTGTAAAAACTATTTATGTCTCAAATAAAGATATACTTTACTTTACACCCATTTCAGTTTAGTTGAATAATTGTTTCAATTCAAATAACCTTTGTTATCCTGCAAATCTTTGATTAGAATAATTATGACTATACACAATATTGTGTTATAATAATTGACTATACAAAATAAATATAGAGGTAGAAGTTTAAAAAACCGATGTAAGGATGAAAGCTGTGTTAATAAAATAATAAAAAAACTACTTTACAATTTTTATTATATCATATTTTAACAGAATGTCAATACAAAGTGAACATGCAGACAGTCTTTCATCATGTGAAAGCTTTCCAAGATCTTCATCATCTAATGCTTCTTATCCACAAGAGGATAACTATACAATACCATCAAATTTCAAAACTCATGGCTCATTTTATGGAGAAAATGATCCTGTACCAGATCTTGAGCAGCATGTTGCAGACCTTATTAATTCACTGTTTTGGGTTGTTGAATCCAAAAGATTAGAAAGGTCTAAAGAGAAATTGGAAAAAGTATCTTTACTGTTGGCACCATTTGAGAAAAGAGATTTTGTTGGTGAGATTAAAACTATATGTAACGAATAAATTCGAAAATGTAAAATAAATTCTTTAATATTGATTGAACGTTTTTAGGCCTCGATATGGAATCTCGTAATAATAAAAAGCGCTGTATGGGTCGTGTGACAAAAAATTTAGCCGATTTGACATTACAAGCAGGTCTTGTAGCTGAAGCCCTTAGTCTGTATCATTCTTCTGCAGAAATACTGAAGTCTGTCAATGATTGGTTGTGGTTAGCTGCTGCTAAAGAAGGTAAAATTTTATTTTAATTGTTTCAGTGGACCATGATATAAATGTATGTAAATATGGTTGTTAAAAAAAGGAAAACACCACAAATAAACATAAAATTATAAAATAAATCTTACTTCACAGGTCACTGTGCAACATCAGCAATTCTTCAATACCCCAATCTAAGAAATTCCACTCCGTTACAACGTAATGCAAGTCTTCAAGAAAATTCTCCAAGTAAAACGAAACCATTATCCCTTTACCAACCAAATACAGATCCCTTTAGAAAGTTTAAATTACATTCGTCCCCTTTAAGATCATCTAAGACTTCTAGCCCTGTGAATCCCCCAAGTGAACTCACTCCATCTTCATCAGAAAGTATAGAAACTTCTTCTCGACAGTCTGAAACAGACAATGCTGATTCTGAATCTTTAGCCTCCTCTAGTGATATTGATTATCAAAGCCAAAAATCTTATTTAAGTCCAGACCTTCCTTCCATTCCAAGACAGCTATCTCAAATAAATAACCAATATCTTTTGGGAGAAGAAGAAATTGCAAATAAATACCGAAAAGCAATCATACATTATAGTAAATACCAGAATGCAGGTATAATAGAGACTGAAGCATGTTTCAAGGCAGCTAGAATTGCTGTGGAACAGAATAATAGCTTGCATGCATCTAGCTTTCTACAAAATGTAATATTTATTAATTTGACACTAAGTGAACAAGAAAAGATTCAAAGATTTGACACATTGGCTGAATTGTATAAAGAAATAGGTAAGAATTATATTTTTCTTAGAATCAAGTTTTAAAATCATAGTCTAGTATGGAAATGTTAATAAAAATCTGATATTGGTCAGAACTCTTATGATTGTTATTATAAAACTTTCACTTAGATTTATTTATATCTATAATATTTCTTTTTAATATACACATAGGGTTTCTTCGAAAAGCAGCATTTTGTCAACGGTTAGCAGCCACCAGACAAGTAAGCCAAAACAATCCAAACCCAGACTGGCAAAGATGTTATTATCTTATTTTACATAGCTTTCCTGGACAAAAGCTGAGTTTAGATCCTAGTTATGTAATACAGCATCAAGTAGGTAAGACAATCTTTCTTGAAAGCAGTTGTTATGAATTGAACTTTATATGTACAATATAATATTACATAATATATATATTAAAGGTTGGCCAGCACTACAAATCCAGTTACTGCAAGAGTTAGTAGTAGCAGCTCGTAGAATGGGTCATCCTGCTTTAGCTACAAGACACATGACCTTTCTCTTGCAGACCATGTGGCCACACCTCACTAAACAAGAGCAACGAGATATGGCTATACAATTACAGGCAAGGAATTAAATATCTTTTAAAATTATATTTTCGTTCCTTTTGCAGTAGAAACGCTTGCGCTTGCTATGGAGCCATAGCGCAAAAAAATTTTTTAAAGACAATACAATATTCACATCTTCGCCCAAAGAATCGGGATTGCGATTCTGAGGTGAAATGTAGCTAGCATTTTTTCCACCATTCCATGCGGACAAGAGTGAATACATCTGTATACTCACCTAAGAATTGCAGTTGCTTTAGATTAGGTTTCATTTTAAGCTTTTTTACTTTAGTTTTAGAATGTCATGTAACATATTTGTGTCTAGAATAAGTCTTATTGCCTTATTTATGTGGTTACCACATAATAAGTTTTTTTTATTAATTATTGTAGGCACTCTCAGCACAATGTGAAGGTGGTCCTGTACCCCTTGTTCTTGAAACAGGTGAAATAATACCGCCGGCTAACCTTACTCATGTACCAAACTGTACATACTTTAACCCTCGACCATTACCATCCGCAAGAACACCACATTTGATAAAATCAAAGTCGAATCAAGGACCCTTTATTTTTACTCCCATACATTTTGGTAGTTTGGAGAGAAAGGGAAAGAAGGATGAAGGGAAAATGGGTAAGTTAGTCTTCAATTTAATTAATGTGACTTTGTTTAATTCTCAGCTACCATTAATTATAGTAACAACGTTTATTTTTTTTTCTGACAGCACTAATCAAATATTTGTCCAATGATTAAAGTAAATTTAATTGCATGTCTTCCAGAATCTTAACTGTACAATGTTAAACCTCTGAAAAATTCCCTCATAAAAAGGAGGGTAGTATATATAATTTTTTGTAGAAACTTAGATATGGGTATTAAAGAGTTAAAGGCATAATTTTTAATTGATTTGCATTTTCCAGAATACCTCTGGGTAGAAGACGACATATGTGAAGTCCAACTAAAATTAACAAATCCTTTACCATTTGAGTTAAAAGTATCAAACATGCGTCTATTGACGTCAGACGTGGTATTCTAATCCATTCCAGAGACCATAATCTTACCACCAGATTCTCCAACGACGGTCAATTTACATGGAACCCCCAAAGAAGCTGGTGATTTACAAATTTTAGGTTATTCTACTCATACTTTAGGCGTTAAGTCAAACTGCAGGCTAAAAAATATGCCAATGCCCAACAAATTTCCTTCATCATTTACAATCAGTGTCATTCCAAGTTTACCAACTATTACAATAGAGACAACATTAGCTTTGTCTGGCAATATAAATCTGTCAAACCCAGAAATTTCCGGGAATATTACTAATATTTCATTATATAATGGAGAAAGTACAGAATGTACAATAAAGATTACAAATACTAGCAACGTCCTTCTCGAATACCTGGACTTGGCCATTCAGGTAATTTTGGTTACTTTAGTGCAATCATTTTCTACGGGGGCGAGAGGAATACTAGTAGTTTTTAATCCAAACAAAAAAAAATAGAGAAAGAACTGAATTTTTGTTTTATATTCTGAAGCTTTCTAGGCTGCGCTCCTATGGGTCGTAGCGTGATGTTATATAGCTTAAAGCCTTACTCGATAAATGAACTCGAAGCAGCAGTTTCTGAGATTAACGCGTTCAACTACACAAACTTTACGTTTGACAAAAGATAGTAAGAGAGAATTGCGCATTCTGAGTGTACTGTCCGAGTGCATTGGCTATTACATCCGTGACGTTTACTATTTTGACAAATAGCAGACGCAAGGACACTGAAACTTCGCATTAGAACCAATTACGTGTGACCCCTCTAAAAAGACCATAAATATGACTTAACCTCCACAGATTATAAAATTTGATATTCTTTTCAGCAATCAATTAAACAGTTTACCATAATAAATTCAACACTAAACAGTCCGTATGTATTTCAAAAGGAAACGAACCGACCCACATAAATTATCCTTTATCGCAAACCCTTGAAGAGTGAAAGAGACAGCAAGTATTTTTTTCAAACGGCGTAAAGTCAAGTCTCTTGTTTTTTTTTCACAGCTGGGTACGTTTTCGTGTGCCGATCACTTTCGCAATTGTACAGATAATAAATGTGATATATTTTGCGTTGTCATTAAAATGGCGGCACTTTGACACACATTTGTAACGGTTACCTTTTCTATACGTGTCGTCTTGTGTGTTCTCTTTTTTTATAATGGCTAGTGTTGCCAGCTTAGGTGGGACTTTGTTATTAGCTTAATAGTTAGATTCTTTTCTGAGTTAACAAAATTTCTATAACTGGGTTGCCATAGACAAATAATAACATATATGTATTTTAATTTAATATTTAAAATAAAATTATTGTTAAATAATATTTTTTACAGTGTTGCTACTATATGTAACTTTTAAAACTATGTTAGCGAGGTTTTGATTACATTACGTTTTTTATTCACTCTGTCTTTAACTGTGTTGCCATAGACTAATAGCCGAAATTGTTAATCAATCTCAATCCATATATCTATGAATTGTATATAGAAAATAGAATCCAAATTCAAATTAGTGCATAAATAATTAAAATTTCGAATTAGTACACAAATTCGAATTTAGAATACATTTTCAATCCATAATCCATAAACTTCAGATTGAGATTAATTGTTAATTTTAGCCGTAAAAATAACGTAGATGAAATACAACAAAAAAATTAAATCAAATATTTATTTAATTCATATCAAAGCTGGAAACACTGGCTCAAAGTAAAAAAGTAAATAGAGAAAGCACAGATTAATTAATTACCCCATTACGTTTTTTCTAAATGTCACGCTGACATTAGCGTTGGCGCGAACGCTACCACAGATAGGGTTTAAATCTTTTATTCGACAATGGCATTAGGATTACAGAGCTAATACAACAATTTCTATTCGAGTCACATATTTGGGGGCGGAAGTTAGTTTTTATGGTATTTTATGCACTTTAGTACATCCGGTTACAATTTCAACTATTTATTTTTCGGTTGAGCAGAACAATTTGTACAACGGTCTATTTTTTTTTAATCGTGTGTTTGAATTTAAATGTGCAATTTTATACATGACGGCATTTTAACAGCTGCTTATGTTTATCTATTTTGTATCTGTAATGCTAAATCTTTAAAATTGAAATTTTTGGACACAAATTTGAATTTGGAATTTATTTAAATGTACATCTTTATAGATACCATTTTTTAAAATTGACATTGTTATAAGATGTCATTGAAAAAAATAAATAGTTGCTTATGATTATCTATTTTGTATCTGTAATGCAAAATCTTTAAATTTGAGTTTCCTCGACTCAAATTTGAATTTGGAAATTCCAATAGATGTTCAATCAACATGACAGCATTACATAACAGCTGCGTATGATTATCTATTTTGTATCTGTAATGAGAACTCTTTAACATTGAATTTTCTAGACACGAATTTGAATTTGGAATTTATTTCGATGTTCAATTTTATAGTTGTTACTGTTTTTTTAAATTGACATTGCTTATTAGATGTCATTGAAAAAAAAATCAACAGCTGCTTATGTTTAGATCATGGATCGAAAATGGAATCCAAGTACAAATTTCTTTATTTAATCTATTTTGTATCTGTATCTGGAATGTAAAGTCTTTAAAATAGTTTTTGAAATCGAATTTTCTAGACACGAATTTGAATTTGGAATTTATATAGATGTTTAATTTTATATATGACAGCATTTTAACAGCTGCTTATGATTATCTATTTTGTATCTGTAATGCAAAATCTTTGAATTAAGTTTCGTAGTACATTTTTATAAATGACAGCATTTTTAAAAATTGACATTGGTTATTAGATGCCATTGAAAAAAAAATATTATCAGCTGCTAATGTTTAGATCATGGATGGATTGAACAACATTTAAATTTGGAATCTATTTGATATCTGTAATAAAAAATCTTTAAAATAGGTTTTAATATTGAATTTTCTAGATACAAATTCGAATTTGGAATTTATCCATAAATATGTACCTACAATTTAAACACGACAGCATCTTTTGATATTGAAATCTCAATCTAAAATCTGTAGATTATAGACTGAAAATACAATCCAAATTCAAATCTTCTAATCTCCTCTACCCCCTATATCTTTTAAGCCTCCATGAAGTTCCAAAAGTCACAAAATGAAGAAATCAAGATTATCATGTCAATGAAAGAATGTTTCTCATTCTAGAAGGAGAATGTACTCTGAGAAGTTCTGGGAGCTGTTTGGTAGTCGGGAAGAGAAAAGAAGAGAGAATATAAATTTATATTTAGCCAAAAGGTTGGATCTTTTAAAAAAATATATTTTGGAAATAATCGTCCGTTTCCACAGATGAAAAAATTATGCCAATCACGAAACTTAAGAAGAATTTAAAACAATATAAAAAAAAAGATTATAAATATAATAATATAGTTAAGTCGTCATTACTTTCCCGCCATTTTAGAACTGATATAAAATGTCATAATCTGTATTTATGAACACATCGATACCAATCTGACATATCTTAATCATCTTGACATACTCCCACGAACCATAAACAATTACGTAACTTTTAATAAGTCATAACTCTTGTCAAGCTTCTGTATGGCTTTATCTTCCGATCTATCGTTTAGCAAATGAAATAAAAACATCGATGAAATATCGATAAGCGCAAATTAGTGATGTTACTTAAATCCAAGAAATCAATACTAATATTATAAAGAGTTTGTATGTTTTAACGCGTCATTCTCTGGAACTATGGTTCGAATTAAAAAAAAATAATAATTTGGATAGTCAATTTATCGAGGAAGGCTTAAGGCTATATAACATCACGATGTGACCCATAGGAGTGGAGCAGCACGCGGATTAATTCGCCGGGTTGGCTATTGTCTTATATTAAGACACTCTTTGTCTGTTTGAGATTTTTTGATGTAATTTTTAGAAATAGATAGATTGATTCATTGGGAAGGTTTTGATGTGTAATTTATTAATATTATCTGTATTTTTTTTTAATTTTAAAAGTAATTGATAAAGATGTCAGCTGTAGCAACTTGACCAATTAATCTTTTTTTTTAATTAAAAAACAACATATTATAGGATACATGTAAGCAAAACCGGAGAGTATAGCTAGTATTATATAATAATAGTGGTAGCAATTAAAAGTCAACTTGATCAATTAAAAATAATAGCACATAATTTGCTGTTTACTCTGTATAAATAGTTTTTTTTTTTAATTTCGTGCTACAGATATTTAAGATCAATAAAAGGTAATGTGATAAGATCTTCTGGGTTTCTTACTTACACATAGATAATTAATTTCCGTCATGGTTACCTTTTCTGTTTATACAAGTTAATGTTGCCAACATCATAACTAATTAGTACGAATATTTTTGGAGAGTTTTTAATATTGATCTGATTAAGACCAGTTCTTTGTCTTTCTCTTAATTTTTTTTTAATTTAATTTAAGCGGCAGACCTAGTAGACTCTATTACAGTTTAGGAATCAAATGAAAAAAAATATTACTAAATGGCAAAAAGTATCTATTAATAAATAGCTAAAACTAAATTAAAAAAAAAATAAACTACTGAACAAATGAACTTAAAAAACATAGTTGTTGAAATATTTAAAAAAGTTATGCTATAATTAAAAAATTGCTTAATAAAGAAAGTATTGCGTTGAAAAGTAGTTTAATAATTTATCTTCCATGACGTATGTGCAATAACAAAATTGTTAAGTTGGTAATAAGTACAGTCTGTAATTAAAAAAAATATTGAATAGATAAACATATGAATTGTCATGCATAGAAATCATTTTTCTTTTCATCATATTAAGGGGGATTTATAGGAAACATTTTTTGGAGGTTGAAACTTCTGGGACGTACTTTTTTAATCACACAACTTTTTTTATTCAAATTTTAATAAAGTAAAAAGATCCTAATTTAAAACGTGAATAAATTTCTTTGATTATTTGGAAGGATTTTTGAGAAATCATCCTAATTAAGATAGTTTATATTTAGTAGATCAAATTATCGATTACAATTTTAACGTTTGGTAACCTTATTGTTACTTTTACAGACCTTTTGGTAATCTTACTGAATTTTTAGAATTTTTGCGTCAAGTATGTTTAAAATTTGCGTGGTTTGTTCTTTACAAGTTTACCTTTTTTTCAACAGTGAGTCGTAGTGTGATTTTATATAGTCTTCTTCAACTCATCAATAAACAGTTCATTAAGCACATGTTTATCAACTCTAAGGTCTTATTCAGTGATAGAGTTGGTCATGGTTATGTCAATGTCATTAATTAAATTATGTAAATATTGCAGTAATTTATAATAAATTATGACCCATCAGCGTAGGATGGTAGTGTATGGAATGTTTATTTATTTGAGCCTACACAACATTTATCTAATGAGCACAATATAAAGCTAATAGATAATCTTACTAATATTATAAATTTATGTTTGTGTGTTTAAATGTTTGGTTGTTTGATACTCAAAACGAGTGAACCGATGGCTATGGAATTTGGCGCAAAGATATTTTATAACTGTAAAGGCTTCTTTTACTCTCTGAAATATTCAGAGTTCCTGTGGGATATATAATAATGAAGGATAATATTTACTGTCGGAAGCGTCCAATTGTTTATAAAAAAAACTAATTCATTGTTTTAGACATTAGAATTTATGTTCTTCCATATGTTATCATAATTTAGATTTACTGTTTAATACATCCGTATTGCTGTAATAAATTTAACACTTCTGAAAGTTAATACAAAGAGCTTTCAATATAAATCACGGAGTATATGACAATTTGTGTAACAGCTGACTATTAAAGTTAGCAATGAGCAATATCATTATTACATACATGTAGCAATCGATCCGAATGTCTGTAAATGGGTGCGAAACAATTCTACATAATATATTACTATAAAAATTGAGATCAGAGGGCAGAATATGAACTTTAAAAAAATTTTTAATGCCATAAGTTGTTTATATACGAATAATTTTGGGTGACAATTCTCACATTTTAAATGTAAAAATTCGATGTTGAAATATAAAAATATTATTATAACGATTGAGATTGTAGAAATTAAAAAATAAAACAATATATCTATTACTATAATTAATGGTGTATTATAACTTCAGTATATTTTTTCATATTCGGTTCAAAAATACGAGTATTTCACTTATTTTAAGTAAATTTTAAACGCTTCTAGCTCTTAACTGTTAACAGTAAGTAGCTTATGTTGCTTTAAAAGTAAGCGTTTATCATAGACCTAATCAAGCCACGAATCGGCCCAGTATTTCACTTCTTATAAGCAAAAAATTGCTAGAAGTTATCATGTTTTTTAAATCGCACTTTTCAGGTCAGGAAATGCATGTGTCGACTGCGAGGTAGAAATCTGGAATCCACAGAATCTTTAGTCCTTACTTTTAACTTAAAAATACAATTTCTCAAAGTTGCAGCAATATCATACGATTTCGTATGGAATACATAGCTATCTCTTTTATTTTGTTTCATGTAGATTTCTAGAAATCTTAGAATAACTTCGATGTAGCACAAATATCTGTAAAATCAGGAGGTTCGACAACAGTACTTAAATATTATAGATACAGTTGGGTTATGTACTTGTAGCGGAGGCAGATGATTTCCCGGAATAGCAAACCCGTA
>JAOPUB010037249.1:0-10282 GCA_027564055.1 Neptis clinioides
TACTCTTTAGTGAGGGCAGGAGGGAACTGATATCCTAAATACAGGGAAACCTAGGAGACATCAAGTCTTAACGAAAAATACTTTATGATCTAAGTATTTTCCTTTAAATTTATGTAATTCTGTTTTCAGTATAATATCAGAAATATAGAATTACTTAAGTACAACGGCATTATATTAGCAACAAACATACATTGTCAAATAATCATTATACCATCAATTTAAATCATTATATCAACAATAATTGTTTCTTATACCTACTAAAATGTTTCATTCAAACAAATAAATTTGAATTAATTATTGTATTATTTGTATATACTTTGAAATTTTAACATTTAACATTAAATTAGCTTATTGTGGAAAGTCCTCGAGATACAAATAGTTGGAGAGAACTTTCTACATGTCTGAAAGGTGTAGATAGAGACTGGGCCAATGCTTGTATCAACAAAGCTATAATGTTAAATCCAAGGCATCCATTAAGGTTTGATAAATATACTACTAACTAGCACTTATTGTTAAAATAGACATTTGGTATTTTAAGATAAACCGAATCAGAGTAAATAGATAAATTATTAAATTCTTGCTCTAACTCACTTCTATTGCTTAAAAAAACTCAAAAACTCTTTTCAAATACTAATCGCAGTTAACATGATTTTAGTCTTCTGTCAAAAAGCTGTATGATATTTGAGGAAAAACCTGAAGCAGCAGAACCATTTTTTATGGCTTTATTAACACTATACCCATTTTGGGTTAGTCTCAATGTTTGTGTTAGTGCTTATTTCTTGCAAAGAGAGTTATTTCGTATGTCAAATCAAATTATCGAGCAAATTAAAAAGTAAGTATCCAAACAATATAATATGTAAACTATTGTAAATAGTCAGTAGTTATCAAACTGTGGGTAGGTACTAAAGCTCAAGACTACGGGACTGCCAAAAAAGATATTTCTCTATAAAAACTATACAAATAAAAAATTTAAATTATTTATTTATCAGAATATATATTTTTTAGAACCCAAAGGGAAGGTCTATCTGAAGATTTACGTTTTCCACGCGCGTGGGAACGGGAGCTAGGCGACTGGTGGGATAACACTCCGTTACTACCAGGCACCAACTTATATTACGATGCAGCTGATCTATTGTTGAGGTTGCGGGCTATTTCTGTAAGTTCTATAATCATACATATTAAAATCATATACAAAACATCAATTGTAATACTATATAATGCTGTGTTTATATCTTCGTAACTATTATTATTTCTCTTAACCTTAAATATAAGAGATGTATCGACAGCAAAAAGTAGAATGGCATATCGTTGATATAGATTAAGAATAAAAATGG
This sequence comes from Neptis clinioides, assembly GCA_027564055.1. NCBI lineage: Eukaryota > Metazoa > Arthropoda > Insecta > Lepidoptera > Nymphalidae > Neptis > Neptis clinioides. The sequence goes on from JAOPUB010037249.1 coordinate 1,335, forward strand.
ACTCAATATTGATCCACGTGGAGCGCCCATTGTTAAGAATAATCCAGAAGATTTTACACCATTAATTGCTATTAATGGTAACATTTTGCAGCAACCAGATCTAATCCTGAACAATAATACCATAATGATTAAGTTTTTGCAAAAGCGTTTCACGTTCTACACAATCAAAGGCCTTGGACAAATCACAAAATACACCTAAACACAAATTGCATTTTGCGACTTCTCCCACGCGTCGTAAATATGTTTGAGGAATGCAACTCCAGCATCTGTTGTAAACCTACCTTTAGTAAAACCATATTGCTATGAAAAATATTTTTCTTTTCAAAATATTCCACAAGCTAATTTAATAAAAATATCATCATTAAGCGAATTTTTGCACTTTCCCCAGTAGCCATGCTCATTTCTCCACAAGTCAGCCATATCGTACCCTGTAGTCAGCCTCTAACTTAATCTTGCCTATTTGTAATTGAAATTCCTTTTCATTCAAAATTGGCCCTCAGCTAAGCGGGGTCTCCTTCTCAGTAAAGGGTTGGCCTTAGTCCACCACCAATTACATAAAATACCTATATACAAAAACTGACCGAAACCTCGAACGATGTTTACAGACAGAACAAGAAAATAAGTATTAAAATGTATCGTCCTAATAGATTATCATGTCGATAACGTTATACCAATATCTAACGAAACTAATCGACGATCTATGTATAATCTTGATCGATAGCTACCTTAATATTAGTATGAATTAACGATATTTTAGTTTTTTTTTATTCTAACAATTTCATCAAAGGGTGACATGCATATATATTTATGATGTGACCTACCTTAACTAATTTCGTGTAATCTGCTGCTTCTAAATCAATATTCCTTATATTTTAAAATAAAATGATCATTGATTGTACACTATCTACATACTACTGTTTTTATATAGTTGGCCGAAGTTTGTATAGCTCGTGCGTTTACCGAGACAGGAGAGTGTCCTGTATATTATCACTTGGTCGCTCTATGCTGCCGGCTGAAAGGAAGAATTGGCGACGCCCTGTGCCATCTAAAGGAAGGGATCGAAAAATTTGGCGAAGTATGTACGCTTGTTCGATGTACTTTGATTTTCACAAATCACTCTTAAAAAGTCAATTTCCGTATGAAATTCCAAATGAAAAATTCCGTTTGAATTCAAGTTCAGTATGAAATTTCAACTACTCTATCTAGGTACTCAATTATGAGCTTTTAAACGTTGCTTTATTTTTCGTCTACCTACGTGTTTCGTATCTACTTGGCTGGGTAACATTAAAAACACGAAGAAATTTTATGATGGTTAATGGATATACCTACTGAAATTTCAATTAGGTAGTAGAAAACATACCTATCGTTCGTACCGCCTTTGCCTTCGCCCCCGTCAAAAGTAATGTTCTTATTTATCAAATAAGGAAAATAGTTTAATACCAGATAATATTTCAGATCAGTTACCTACGAAGTTTAGAAGGAGAATGTTACCACAAACAAAAAGCTTTTGGTGTATCGATGGCATCTTTTTCAAAAGTTGCCAATTGTGGCCCGTATACGTTTGTATTAATTATTTATTTTAATAATCTATATTGATATCAAAATTACATTTACAAATTTTGATTAATAGCCTCGGTATTTAATAACTGGCGACCTTACTATTGATTTTGCTTGCTTTTTTCTATGCTCGAATATCTGAAAAAATATTACATAACGTCTGCTTTCCAACTTCGTCCCCGTGAACTTTGTACTCTAAAGTTTGTTCAATGGCTTAAACGTCTTTGCATTATCGAGGATGGAATAACTATTATTAAGTTGTAAAAATAATAAGAGCATGGTGGTTTTTCAGTGTCCTCTTATCACTCCCTCGCGGTGATCATCTGCGCACTCGCGCGATACTGACTGATCTTGTTCGACGTCATCCCAGTGCATATGCACTAATGGTTTTTGCAGACTTTTGGAGCATGGTAAATACTTATTAAATAAAGTAAAATAGCGAAATAAGATTTCAGTTCATTTTTAATTTAATGACAATAAGTTAGTTCTGACTTCAAGCTTTTATACCTACTTATTATTCTTATTCCGAACATTTCAGAGGAGAATGCAGCTAGCATTCTTGCCGCCATTCCACGCAGACAAGACTTATAATATAATGGTTATATACTATATATCATAGTACATCTGTGTACTCACCTAAGAATTGCAGTTTAGAATAGGTTTAATTTTGTACTATTTTATTTTAATAAAAAAAAAATCCAGTATAAAACGATACATTAAAAATATATAGCAAAGTGCAATGGGAGAAGGTGGAGATGCAGAAATGACTGAAGAACAGAAGATCGCAATAATGAACGCTATGTCTTGCTGTATAAAAGCTCTCAAATACGACCGTCGCGCGGGTCGCGCATGGGCAATGTTGGCTACACTCGTTAAACCAAATGAAAGGAGACAATACTGCAAAGAAATGGCAGCCATGGTGAGGTTTATATGCCGCACTAGTGTGTAACACTATCGACATTCGTCACATAATCACGAACCGAAATATTTTAGTTGACAATCAGATGATCATGAATATTTTTTACCGAAACTATAACATTAAACTGTCAAAGCGAAATTAATAAATATTAGCATAATAAATTTTATTATGCGCATATTATATATTCAAAAATTATAAACAGCTCCAAAAAAAAATCAGTTTTTGCGATATACATATAGCTCCCGCAACGTGAGTATTGGTTTGGCTTTTAATGCGCAGAAATCAGAAGTAGGTCCTATTTAGAGGGTTGGTGAGCAGTGCGTTATACGCGATTGGTTCTTTGTTGCTCATGTTTCAATTCCCACGCGTCAAATTAGTAAATGTCACAGATGAAACAAAACTCGCGCAGTACATTCACAGTAATTTACCCCTACTCTTTTTTCTCAGACGTAAACTTATGGGGCGACTGCTATTCAATTGATTAATTTAAAATGATATTACATATTTCATATAATTTTCCATTTGGAAAATTTAAAATTTCAATTAACAACTAACCTCTATTCATCCATAATTCATATTTTGTTTGTTCCTACTTCTCTTAGATGAGCAGTATCCAATATTTAAAATAAATAGTGTTTTTCTTAAAAACCTAAAAATATTTCTTGTTGCAGTGTGACTACATGAAACCAACGGAAGAACGCTCTAAGGCTAATTTAAAGAAAAAAGAATCTTTTTGTTACATCATCGGGAAAGCTCTACGTGAATGTCGTTGCAATATGTGCGATATGCTCTCTTTATAATTTAACACCTTTATTTATATTGCAACTTATTCTGTTATCTTAACGTAACGTATTTTGACAACTATTCCAGCGCCTTTATTAATTGATAAAAGAATTGGACTTATCCTATCTTTTGAAATTTGAACGAACTCTAAAAATAATTAGACAGACAGAATAAAGACAGTGTTACATTATATTAAAAGTTTAATTATTTAAAAAGAAAACCTACATTTTGTAAGGTAATTATGATTTTCTGCGCTATTTGCGCTACTGATGCCTTATAACCGGCGGAGGAAGCATGTGCCGGTCATACGGAGGCGTGGGCTCCACATCCGGGGCCGGAGGGCTCGGTAGTTCCGCCAACTTCTGTGTCAGCCATATAAGAAAATATACGAACAGTCCCATACCTGAAAGCCTAGCAAAAATGAAAAATATTGACATTATTATGAAGAGGACTCTTTACTGATCTAATTTAAAGTAATCAATGGGACATTTTTCAGCTAATTTCGAATTCTGCATTTCAATCGAAGCATTATATATATATATATGTTTAATTTGCACTTTTATTTATTGAAGTGAGTCAAATTATATTTCATAATGTTGTTTATTTTTTATTTTATATTTCATAATGTTGTTTATTTTTTTATTGTCGTTAAAAAAAAGTTAATTTATAAAAATTGTTTAAAATATTGCTCAAAGAGTTAAGAAATAATTATTATCTGTTCCTGAACTCCAGTTAGAGTATTTTTTCACTTTCATCAACTTCTATATAAAATAACGTTATCCAAGCTAAAATCACTAGTTCTATAATGCAAAGTATTCACATTACAATAACGAATTTTTCATTTATAAAACTTTTTTTTTAAATATTTTCATTGACCAACTACTCTTGTCACAAAACAATACTATTGCAACATTCTTAAGATTGCATTTTATTTGACTGCACAACTAAATAACATACATGCCCAACATTGCTTTGCTATCAAATCACTGTTTCACATATATTCCGCTACTTTTGCTTCGTCCGTCTTTATACGACTAACAGTAAAAGTACAGATACTTTAGATGAATCGAATGTTTAGTAATTAAACTGAAAGCAAACAAACAAAGATTCCAATAAATAGGCTTGTTGATGTCATTGAATTTTTGAGATTGTACGAGTAATAAATTGCGAATAATATTGCAAACAAAGTTTTGTAGAGATGCAGCGATTCTAGAAGTTAATTTTTATTTAATACTAGCCGTCCCGCCTACGCTTCGCTTCGGATGTTTAAAGTAAAAAAGATGACTAGCGCAATCGAACAAACCCTTGTATCCCATTGAAATTGTACATTTTCTGTTTTTTTTTTATTAATATGTATAGATTTCATATATGTACATATACCTAACGTAAAGTTCTCATCACTCATTCGTTCAGACGCTTTCTTCACTAATCTATCAAGACATGTGAATAAAACCCTTGTATCCCACAGGAACTGTACCATTTTCATGTGTTAGTAGTATGTCATGTGATATTAAGATTACAAATGATATGTGTATAATATTTAATTTCGATCTTTTAAGGTATGTGTATATAGCTCTTATATCCTACAGGAACTGTACTTCTAAAATAAAAAATATGTCGTGCCATAATTCATCACTGATCAGATTACGATCTATGTGTAAGGAAAATTTCTTTCCGATCTAGTAAGATATTGTAAATAAAATCTTTCTATCCCACGGGAACTGTACTTATTTCCGGGATAAGTAGTATCTCATGTGATAACCCAGACTACAAACTATACTTGCACAAAATTTCGTTCGGATCTATTAAGGTATATGAATAGTACTTATCTATCCCACAGGAACTATACATTTTTCCAGAATAAAAAGTATCATATTTTCTACGTCAGCCTACAAGATGCTCGTATGCCAAATTTCATGCAAATCCGTTCAGCCGTTCCAGCGTGATGCGAGGTACAAAGATAGAGACACAATAATTCTGAAAAAAATTGTTTTGACTCCTATAGGTGTTATAATGGGGGGCATTAAAATTTCTGAGATATCTTCGAAATATTTTATGAAATTTCGTAGATTGATCACAAACTAAAGTTAATCATTAATATATCATGATTTCAGAATATTACTTTAATAGACTTATACTTTTTTTAAGAAAAGATACTTATATTGCATCTACATATTGGATTACAGACACCATATATATTAAAAAACTACAATTTAAGAAATATGTAACTATTTCAAAACAGCTTAACGTTTTTTCTCAAATAACACCATTTCTAGATGAATGATTTTATCATTATAATTAAAAAAAAATTAAGTTTGATATTTTTTGTTAACAATACAAAATTAGAAACAAATGAAGAAATAGAAACTATATGTTCAAGGGAGACCAAAAGGCATGAATAAAAAAATAAAAAAGACCTGAATTTCGGTTATGTTGCTTTTTACTATCAATTTTGGATGTATGTGTACAATTGAGTTGAAGGGAAATAAGGAGTATGTAATGTTTTTATAATATATATTCTACTTCGCAGTATTCGTCATGAACAAACATTACTTATGTTACTTCCGATATATTACTACTCATTCATATTTTTGTTCGCTCGCTCATTCGCATAAGATATCGTGAGAGCATGTTTATTCAATACAAGTGACGAAACAAGACTATCTATAATATAGTTTCAATCGAATTAAATAAAACGTACCAGCTACACTCCCACTCGCTCCGCAAATCAGCAATTACCGCATACATCTAACTGTACAGACGCAGACGCGTCGCGTCCGCACGCACGACACTAGATCACTGCGTATCGTTAAATCGGTGAAAAAGTCGCGATAAAAACCTAAAATTCACATATTGAAAATCTAAAAATATATCATAATAGATTTGGAACGTCTATCGCGCCGCGCCGCTCACACGAACACCTTGGCGAGGCCGTCAATATCTGGATATCAGATATAAAAGAATTTAATTGGTAAATAAATAAGGCCATTCATTTAATTTAAAAACTTTCAGCTAAATGAAAGGAAAACAATTAAAACACTATAACAAAACAGCGACAAAACACTTTGTTTTTTATTTGTTAAACAGATCATTTAATATAATTTATGGATTCTTAATTTTAGTGTTGCAATTTAAACGTCAACTGTATTCGACAATACCGTAATAATATATTAAAAGGCAAAACGCCGCAAGCCGCCATTAACGATTGTCGCCAATGAAAGAAATTACTGTATTGTGATACAATTCTTTCTGAAGGATATGAACACTCAAAAACTAATTTTCATTTATGTATGTCCCCAACTCAACAGCTGTCAACCTGCTAATGAGGTTGTAACCTATATTTTTTTTTTAACTTTGACGCAAACGATCCCTAGACAGTTATAGATAGTTTAATAATTATGTACACTAAAAATAATTATTTGTGCGTAATACTTTTGACACCTGGATTTATTTCAAAGTTTTAAAATTACTTGAGCTAAAAAAACCACAGATAACGAAAGCTTACTTAACGACAGACAGTCATATCAATCCGAATTTCTTTTTTTTTTGGATTACTAACTACTAGTATTCTTGTTCACCCCTTCTACTAAGCTAAGTACTTGTGTTAGGAGTGGGCCTAAATTAAACTGAACTCCAAAATACAATCTGTAGAAACTAACAAGAAAATATTCAAAAATATATTTATAGCATTTTAGAGCAAGACCTTTTTATATTGAAATCAAAAGTTACTGAAACTTTGAGTTAATGCTTAGGTTAGATTATAGACATTGATATCTACAGATTATATTAACGGCTAAATCTTAATAGCTAAAATAGCTGGGACAGAGTATATAATTTCCTATCACATAGTTATTTTAAATCCTTTCAATGCTATGATAATAATGTATTAATTAACCATTATCATATGAAAACGGTAGGTACTGTAAAAAATACCTACACAAACAACATAAAGGCATAAAAAGAGGTATTTTTATAAACCGTAACTAAAAGCACAGATTAGTAATTTATTACCTGCTTATTAGGTTTTTTATATGACAGGTGATTATTAACGAGTGGCTATCTACTTTAACAAAACGTATTAATAAAACGTACCTTGTACTTAATGCTTTTAGTTAAATACGAACCAAATGAAGAAAAAAATAAGCCTAACTGTATATGATAGAAAAATAAACGGATAAACGGCCAATAAATCTGTACAAATATTTTTTATCTATAATTTATGTGTATTCGATTATTATTGAATATGGTAATCAATTTGTTGTATTAATATTTCATTTTATTGTTATTGTAATTGAAGTGAGAGTTCAGATACAAGTGGGTAAGCAGTAAATTGAGGAAAATGAAATTAACTAAATTGTTACTTTGTATTTTTTATCAGATTAACTTACATTTGAATTTTAAATCGTAAGTTTTTCGTTATTTTTTCGTACTTTAAAGTATTTCGTATTCTTAGTTATAATTACCTCCATTTAGCTGTTTTTACATATGGATCTCAAAGCTGAATATTTCAATGTAAAATTTAATAATTCTACAATAAATTTTTAAAATTCACAAATAAACAAACAAGTCAATAATAAAGAATTCTGCATTAAATATTATCTACTTATCTATAATTATTTTACATTTTAATAAAATATAATACCGAAAGCCTTAAATAAATTCCACATATTAGGTACATATGATACCTATGTACCTATGTACCTATGTACTATGCACGATATTATTAATAGTAAATATAGAATTAGACTGTGCTGTTATTAAGTTATGTGATTTATAAATAAGTACGAACAGCTGATGTATTTGACTGCTTATCTTAAGAAGTTTCTTCAATTTTGTTATGATTTTATAATATAAAATAATGTATCCTAATTTTATAACAAAAAAAGTATTGTCAAAATTGTGTTAATCTTTTTCTAAAGTCTATTTCAATTACGTAAAATATAATAGCCTGCAAAAAATTAAAAACAATGAATGAATACCTAATTGCAAACCTATTGCAAAGTTTGATGACTAAAACATTTAGATTAAATTTTTTAAATAAGTTATAGGAGCACTATTTAGGTAAAAATAAAATATTCGTTTTCTTACCTTCAAATGCCTTACCATTGTTTCTCTCGCCTTTTGAGACATCAGAGAAAACAACCAAGAAAACGAAAAATAAAAATATAAACAACTAATAAAATTAAACACGTGAAAGCGTTCTATCACAACTCTTTGGCATTGTTGCACCAGTTTTTACAGTCACAAAACACTACACTTAAACAAAAAAATAATAAATAATAGTCCAACACAAAACGGTAATAGTTCGTGATGATCCGCGATCGTGTTTGATATCGGAACGCAACACACGTCCGTCGATTGCGCGCTGTAGACACACAATGCTGCCAGATCGAAGCGCGTCTACAATACGCGCGCGCTACAATGACCGCCGCCCCGCGCCGCGCGACAAGGACGCACCGAACTGATGTCACTGCCCTACGAACAATACCGTCCTTCCGACACCTTACACCGAAACTAATAATCAAACTATCATAAACATTACATTAGAAATCATCCATAGCCCTTCCTGAAATTGCAACACGAAACAGTAACTCATCTTCTATTTAGAAGTGAAAAACCTCTGTCATTATGATTGAGGTATATCGATATCCTAAAGTGTAATTATTATCTATACATATTAATAAAAATG
>JAOPUB010037270.1:0-10280 GCA_027564055.1 Neptis clinioides
CTAAATAAATGAGGAGGATGAACTCACCGGATCCTTGCTCGGAGAGGTCCAATATCCGTAGCACAGCAACACACAGTTATTACACTTTCACTATCACCACTTTAAGAGATGTTGATTCAAAGAGACTAATCGATTACTGCCTTTGCCAGCGAATATAAAGGGACTAAATAGAGGTGGCAATATCCCTACCACTGGTGGGGAGAAGTAACCCAACCTATAAATATTAAATAATATATTTATTTTGTGTGTGGCAACCCTACTAACCGTTAATTCTACATTCGTTTCATGTTCAGGCCTTGAAAGAGCAGTCAATAAGCGCAAGCGGGATGAAACCGATAAACTGTGTGAACACGGTCAATCTTTATACGTTTGAATTACTAGTCAACCGACCACCTATATGTATGTATGTATGTTTAATTTAACATTGAACATACATACATACTGGTTATATATCTATAGTAATATTATAAAGCTGAAGAGTTTGTTTGTTTGAACGCGCTAATCTCAGAAACTACTGGTTCGAATTGAATAATTATTTTTGTGTTGGATAGTCCATTTATCGAGGAAGGCTATAAGCTATAAAAATTCACGATACGACCCATAAGAGCGGAGTATGACGCGAATGAAGTCGCGCGTGTCGTCTAGTGTATGTATATGACAAATTCCTTAATATGAATTTTCAAAAATTTCTAAAAAAAATATTTATAAAAATTTGAAAAAAAATTTCATATAATTTTGCTTTTTTTTTTTAATTGTAAATAAGGTGCAAACAAGCTGATGGTCATGAAGTCATGGTCACTGTCGCCCTTGGACACCGGACATGCAAGATAGACACTTGTCAAGACAAGTGCATCTTGCCTGGCGATGCATTGCCACGTTGAATGAAGGGGAGAAAGGGAATTTAAAGAAGAATGTTATGGTTTCTGTTTATCCTGAGTGCAAGCTTAGAATCTACCAAAACAATAACATCAACGGGATGGAAAGAGAAAGGTTTTTACTATTAACTTTTTTATATTTTCAAAAAATTTTATAAGGAATAACTTTATGAAGTATAAAAAAAATTAATAATGATTAAATATCTGTAATATTTATAATTTAATAAAAAACTTCCTATTACTTAAATTTACATGAAACACTATCACATGAGTAAACAAGTAATGGAGTACTAAGACTGTAATGTGAAAAAAGTACAGAACAATAATTTTATACACATTTACCTTATTTAATTTAATGACGTAACATTTAATTGAAATAATTATTTATTATCATATAAGGTTAAAACATTAATGTATAAAGTTAACACAACCTTGAGATAAATGACTGTAACGAGTTTTGGTTAAAGAAAACTCACCTGAGAGTAATAAGCAATTCAGTACAATTTTTTTTTTAATTTTATTTGTACAAGGTTATCTTCGTTTCGTTTTATTAAAACACACATTTATACATAACTCCGCACGTCTGTATAAATAGTATACACATTTTATTGATTGGCTTTTAATTGTCTTTTTTAGATTAAAAATATTATTTATGATAAATAATTAAATGATAATATTTTTAAATCGAAACAACCGCGTTATGTCATCGGCAATGTGAACTTAAGACAATTGACATTAGACATGAGATAATGACAAATGTCAAAGTGACCATAATGGAAAAGCCTTAACTGCCTGAATCTTGGAAACCCCAAATTATTCTCCCTATCTGGAAACCAAGAAAGTGTCCTTCTAACCCTGACTCTTACAAACCCATTGCTCTATCGTCCACTTTAGCGAAGGTTACTGAACATCTCTTTAAAAATCGCTTAGTATGGGTAGTGGGAAACAGGAATATATTAGCACCCTCCCAGTTTGGCTTTCGGAAGGGTGTAAGCACTCTTGATAGTCTTAGCATTTTTACAACAGACATTCGTATTGCTTTTTGTAAGGGAGAGTATCTAGTTGGTGTTTTTCTAGATGTGGCTTCAGCCTATGATAATGTTCTTCTTCCGTTGCTCAGGCAAAAACTGCATCAGCTGAGTTTACCGCCGAGGATGAGTAATTACATAGCTAAGCTACTTTCTTGTAGGTCCATATCAATTGGTAAAAAACCTTGAAAAGTCTTTCAATTCATTAAGGTCTTAGGGTCTAACCCTAAAAACTTAATGTTCATGTAACATAATTTAAAACCCCCGTTGTACTTCACAATATTGTCAATATTACTTTTTAATTTGTGTATTATAAGTTATAAATAAATAAAAACAAAAGGGGGATCAATCCCTCCTTTCCCAGTTTTACTACAAGCTTTGTGTCGTAAATTCCAGAACTTTATACCGCTTTTAACAGATTGAGACATAAATATTGAACTGCAATGCTTTGATCTCGGAACTCCGGACACGAACATTGTAAAATTTTACACTTGTCAAGTTTTGCGACTTTGCCTACTTTAGTTAACAATCTTTGTCTTGACAAATCAGAGATAATTCGACAATTACTTTCTTTTCAATTTTGTCTACTTTATTCCACGTTTTGGTTAGTATAATAACATTCCTTGGGTCGCAAAGCTTAGGCAACGCTCGGCTTTCTGTTTAGAGTCCATAGTACTGCTACAGTAAAGCATAAAGTCATATTTTATCTTTATCATTAAGTGAGCTTCACTACACATCAACACTCAAAGACTAGCTGGAAGCAGAGCAGTACCTGTGGCTTGTGACTCAGTCACAAGAACTTTTGGCAATAACTAAAACGTGAGTAGAATTCAACTCGTTTAAAATAAAAAATACTTATCTCCACTATAATTACCAGAAGTGGAGTTAGGGGAAAAGGGAGGTGTCAATATTACACTGGCAACTAGGCCTGTGTTGCCAGTGTAATATTTAAAATCTCCCTTTAGACAAAATTTTATATTTTTTACCATATTTATTATTCTTCGTTCGTATCCTACCGACTGCGCCATGTAAAGTGGTACAAACAAAGAGAAGTGCAGGATGTAGACTGATTTATTAACATCACTCATACCTTACAGAATAGCAAAATGCTTGTTAAAACAAATCAAAGCAAAGGTATTATTTTGTTACGCCGTATATGTGACGTCATCACATGTATTTTAATTTTCTTTTCTCTTAAACGATTAAAATTTGATTGTTTGTATGTTTGTTTGTTTGTCTGGAAAAGGCTCTGAAACTACTGGATTGATTTTGATAATTCATTCGCCGACAGAAAGCTACACTATGCCACAGTGATATTGGTGGTGCAGTGTTACCATACTTGGAAAACAATATGTCATCGCCATTTTGTTTCTACTGCACCAATCTTAAAAATTCTTACTCTGATAGGAAACTACACTATTTCCGCATTATCTATGTGGCGCAGTGTTGCTATACTTTGTAATCAATATGTCAACGCCATTTTGTTCCTATTGCACCAATTTTTAAAAAAATTGTAAGAAACAACTACTAGTTACAGTTTTTTAAAATAATAAATTGGTAGTTCGATTAGTTCAGTTCAATTGACAATGTAGGCATATAGATTATAATTAAATTTTAAATACCCGAAGCGAAGCGCGGGCAGGTCCACTAGTTAAGAATATTCTTATAACCCCTTCAGTCAATATTCGATGATAATCTCGTATTGAATATTCATTGGGGTCGGAATTCAGCAAATATTTGTGTTGGTGCCATAATTGCTTTATTCTTCGAAGTTCGCGAATCCAGGACACTGCGGTACGGCGCTACAGTGGCACTAACTGGCGGCCGGCCAAAGGATTTGATAACAGTGTTGCCAATGCACTTCTAATACACAATTTTCGGGTAAATATTTTGGCAAGGATTAAAACAGTGTAACGGTAGGAATTAATAATCATAGGAAATATTGATTCTAAATTCAAATTTGAAATCTAATTTCTATTAGTTATGTAAAGATTAATTTTGGATTTAATTGAATATTAATTTAAAATTTGGAACATACTTTAAATCTGTGGATTTTGGATTAGTTATTTGTTTTGGCCGCAATGTCTGAAGTAGAGTATTTTTCTTTTTTTTTTAAAGAAAAAATGAAAAAAGAAAAAAAAAATTTTCGTGAGTCCAACGCCTGAACCACTGAGCTACTGACGCCTCCAAAAGCTATACAAATACAAGTGCGCAAAGGCGGTCTTATCGCTTGAAGCAATTTCTTCCAGACAACCTTTGACGAATGGGCATTATGACACATAGTTTGTAGCAAAAAAGTAAACATTATGAATCCGATATTACTAAAAATAACAATTATATAAAACATATACATACAAACACAGACATATAGACACACATACAAACTTGGATTTACATTCTATTTTTTATCCATTAATTTTCGGCCTATATCGAACATTAATTTCGGCCGTTAGTGTATACAATGTTATTTGTATGTTCTTTGTAGGAAGTGATTTTTTTTTTATATTTTTCATGCAGATTAGCATGATAGTGGTTAAGAATGATCCTTATACTAAAAGTAGATCCAATTAATAATATTATAGACTATTTTCATGTTTCTTTGATTTAATTTAGTAGTATGGCAAGCATTATAATTAAATTTATTATCTAATAGCAACATTAGTTCCTGCTTGGCCAATGACAAAACGGACGCGCTCTTTTTTATTTATGTTTTAAAATAATATTTTTTTTTATTATTATAATAAATAAGGGGCAAACGGACAGACAGTCCACCTGATGGTAAGTGGCCACCGTCGCCTATGGACATCGCACATACCGGTCAAAACAAGTGCGTCTTGTCTGGCGATGTGTTGTCACCTTAAAGGAAGGGAGGAAGGGGAATCAAAAGATGAATGCTACGGTTTCGGTGGACCCTAAGTGTAAACTCAGAGTCATCCAATACCATAAACATCAACGCCTGCCTGCTTTGCCTTTTCCATTATGGAATAAAAACAGAGAAAAAAAATTTAACATGCTTATGCTCGAAACATTGCTAGTGTTGCGTATAAAGTAAAAAAAAAAAAGTAGGAGACTGCGCGGTATATTTGAATAAACAAAAGAGAGTTTTCCGCGTAAACGTAAAAGTTTTGACAAACCTCAAAATAATCATTTTATTCAGTAGCATTAAGTACTTCAATGAAAATGATCCAAGTAATTCCTTTTCCCCTAATTCTTCTTTATTAAAAAAGTCATCACCCTCCCATACAAAATCTAACCCATCTTTCTCAGGTTGACTGGAACAGATTCCCGAGTGGAATAAGTCCGCCTTTGTACATCAATGTCATAGTTATATAGATTCAAAATGTGTGTACAATAAAGATAAATTAAAAAAATACAAATACAAACAGACAGTAAATTCTCAAGAAAGATCACATTGAAAATATAATCTTAAAAGCTCTTAGTTTTTGCTCCAGTACGGAAGAGCCGCTCCACTTCCGAGCAGACTTAAATGTCAGCAAAATAATATTCCTGGACTGGCTTGCTTCCAGACTACTAACCAATACTAACTAGACAAATATAGCTGAACAATCTTCTTTTGTTTCAATTATTATCCCACAGGATTTATGAGTTTTTGATGAGACTATGTTAGTAAACTTAGAAATACATAAAACACACAAAGTTATTATAATCTTCCAGGGCAGCGGATGTGCATATTCACCCAGTGCTTCAGAAATGGATTATGAGGAGATACAATGAAGAGAATAATGCTATAGTCTACTGGAACTGTGCCATTAGGATGGGACTAGAAAGAGACAATGACAAGGTAAACAGATTCCCTTGTTAGTGGAAAGCCAGTCGGAGAACAGATCCCAATCCCAACCAACAAAGGGTGCCCAGCCTCTTAAGTTCTCCCAGCGGCAGAGATCATGCTTAAAGTCTGCATATTTCTGTAGCTGAAATCACAGCTATCTTACTTTCAAAGAAAAAAAAACAACCCTTAGGGACTTATTTAAAATTCATCCAGAGTAAAAGTTAGCGCAGAACGAAGTTTGAATAAACTTTTGTCTCTTGACATTATTGTTGTGAAGTAGTTCCATTACAACTCCGAAATTGTGGTAAGTGGATATGAATTACTATTTATGAAATCTACAGAACTTCTGTCGCCTCTGCATTGCATCAGAACTTCTGAAATTAAATATATCAGCAGTTCTGCTGCAACTTTGATGTTCTAATGCTTTGATTCTACCATCTTGTTTCAATTTTCTAACTTGTTCAAAACTAACATCAATAATGTCTGATATTGAGTAATTGTGTTGATATTTCTTTGACTCCAAATAAGAATATATAGTTAAGTTAGATATATAACTAAATTTAGTTAAGAATATATATATATTTATCTTTTAAAATATTCCCTCTAAGCCACGTTTATACATTTGGGTATTTCATTTAGTATCGTCAATTCAAAATAAAAAATAAATAAAAAAATGGTGTTTTATATATTTAGTAAATTTTTTGATAATTATTTCGTTTGAACTAATAACTAAACAATAAGAGTTGAATTTACGTTTAAATTAAATTAAATTATAAGAGTATAACGCATGGGGTGTTACGTACCCCAGAACATGTTCGAAAACCATTAAAGGTTTAATATTTAGTTGAATAAATTCGAATGTTTTTGTCGTTTAATTGTTGTGGTAGATAATCGTATTAGTTGATAAAGTAAATATTGGTTGTAAAAATAGCCGTTTGCTTTACAATAATGTTATATACTTATTTTTCAACAGTATAGGCATTACATTAATTATTGTTTCAGGTTATCCGTACAGTAAATGAAACATTACATTAAAAGAGAAGGCAGTTAAAGTAAATACTATAAACTTAACGTACTTTTGAAGGTTGAGGCTTTCAAGATCCAGATTGTGATCATAGTAATGTTGCTAATATTTAACTTCTAAATTGGGGCATAATACACCCCACGGAAGCTTTTGCAGTACCGTAAGTTATTAAGGGTTAAATATCTATCTAAGACTTAAGAAATAATAATGAGTAGCTTTTGCTTTGTCGTCATTATCACTTGATATTTCTGATCTATTTCAATTTGCTTTTCTATTGTGGCCACAAAAGTGTCCCCTGTAACAAAAGAGTACACAAATAAGAGTCTCTCTGGCCAACTGTATCCTAATGGCGGCCATTTATATCAGCACACCAGTAGAATCCCCGGTAATTGGGCGAGCGGCTTGGAATCGTGTAATTCCATTAGTCGACTACCTAAGAGCTATCGATTCTAATAGTAATGTGATTACTTATTTAATTGTCAACTGTATATTATTTAGTTTGATATAATCGAGTATGGTTATTAGTTTATTGCTAATTTAGTTAATATTTTATGTTTCAGTATGGCCACAAAAACAATTGCTCTGTAGCTTAATTTTTTCCAAAAAGTTTTCTATTCTAAAACCGTAGATGATGATACTATACGAATATGACAATTTAAAAAATAAAAAGTGGTTAGAAAATGATATTAAATAATTTATTACCATTTTGTTTCCTTGCAATGTGTATATAGCTAAATTTAGTCACAAAGTTTTTCTAAGGAAGGAGAATATGTCCTTTTCTACTTTATTAATTGTTGATATATAAACATTTATATGATACTGAGAAATGTAGATATCATTGACTGAAATTTCCAATCGAATTTAACATTACTGATTATTTAATTTGCTAAAAACATTATAAATAAGTGTATGGGAGCTGTGAATGTGTACGCATGCGCAGTAACACTCATTTTATACGCTTTGGACTTGCGACCATGGGGTAGGGTTAGAAAGATCCTTTCGTTATAACAACGCTCCGCATCCGCTGCCCGATAGTGGACCTGAAGTCAGGTGACCTTAACCACGACACTATGATTACTATCACTACACTCCCTACGAGAAACCACCAGCGTGAAAACTCTAATATAACCTTTGTTATTTAGAAAGGGTAAATATACAAACAATCCAATTTTTTTTATATGATAGTGTAACCTTGTGGGTTAGTTACTACTGGGCCGATTTGGAATTAACATTCTGTCATAGGTTTTCATAAGTGATGATTAGGAAAGTAAGCAACAGTTGTTTTTTATGGGGAGATAGGTAGAGTAGGCAGTGTAGGTAAGTACATAAGTAGAAATTATATAGAAACGGTAATGCGTAATCTTTGTAGTAGGAGTAGAAAGATATTTCAGGAGAATTTGTCCATTAGTAACGGAATTGTAATTTGTGGGCAAGATTCTTCGTTACGATGTAATGGTCACATTTGCGGACAGATGTATTATATAATCAGATTTAAAATGATTGTGATAAATGCTAAATGAAACTAATCCAGCGCTTAACGTGACTATTTCCTTGACTTCAGGTGAGAGACCGTGAAGGGCCAAGTGGATCGTCATTCGTCGTGTGGCAAATCATTCGCCATGAACTAGGAAGAGTTTTTATTCTACTATTAACTTTTTAAATCTATTATCTAATACTTTTTACAATCACACCTGAAAATAATTATATTATTATTTTTACTACAGCTTAAGATGATTTAAGTATTCAAAATTAAATTACTCTTGTAATGATAAAAACAATTAAAAAATCGAGATAAAATAAAATATTGGATTATATCCCTTTTTCATGTTCATATTTTAAGGTTAGTTATCATTAGTATAATTATTTAATGTTTTATTAGATGAAAAAGCAACTTAAACTATTATTATATTATGTGTTAATTCTTAAATTCTTTTTAAGCCGAAATCATGGAACTTATTACATTCGATTAGCCCATTTATATCAATCAAAGCCTAATAGTTGGTTTAGTCGGAGAAGAATATGTTTATTATAAAAAGGTTCATTGAAGAACCCAACATGCTACGATCGAGAGCTTTTTACTTTTTGTTTACACAACAAGATTCTGATTTTTCTATAAAGCTTGTGACGCATTGCAACATCGGGCGGATATGGCAATTAGCAGCTGACTAATGCGAATTAAATAGCTATAACTCATGGATGACATCAAAAACAATATTTTTGAATAGAATAATTTTTGTATCTAGAGGAAAATTTTCGTTTAGTAAATAACAAATTGAGGAAACATGCTTAAATTTGATATATACTTTTCACGTACGGAGGTTATTTATTGAATAATATTGATGATTACTTCTTAGACAGTATATTGTATTATGACAGTAACCAGTTAATTTTTCATTACTGAGCTCAGGTCTTCCCTTATTATTAAAAAGATTGAGGCCAAAGTCTTGCTCTGGACAAGTGCGGTTTGGCAGACTGCTTTCCTCACAAGGTTACTCTTAATATTGGATGCTAAAACACACATAATTCAGAAATCGAACCTACTACGCAACATAGATATAACAAGTTCGTTATTATTGTATACACGCAACAACTCATTGATGACTTAATCTATAATTTAGGTTAAAATATTAGCTAAGCATTGAATCAAAAGGAATGGATGAACTAATAAATGAATAGAATTAGGTTTTTACAATAGTTATCCTTAAAGGGTCGTAAATTTGAGTGGTGAGTGTTTAAAGGCGAGCAGTGGAGTGTCCTCAACGTGCCGAGTGCAGAGTACCGCTGTAGAGTTCGCATTCGAGTTTGAAGCTGCGCGCGAAGCAGATCGCTCTGCGGTTACGGTCGTGCGTACTACTTGGTATTTGTGGTAGTGAGCTTGAGTGATGTCGAGGGATAACCCGAGGCTGAGCCGGCTGGGGGTGCTGGCTCCGGCTGCGCTGTCGGCTTGCATGGACGCCTCGGTGCTGGCGGTACCAGCTGCCGGCGCTATCGTATCTACCGTTCTTAAGGAACTAAGTAAAGCTTTTATGTTAAAAAAGTAAGTATCAGATAATCTTTCTAGTCTAATGTCATTCTTTTTTTTCGTGCCACAGACTGCTGTTTGCAAACATTATCTACAAATAGACATTATGAAATTTACATAATATATTGTTTATATGCGAATATTTCATGTTTTTATACTCTTTAAATAGCTGTGTTTGGTACTCGCTGTGTTTGGTAGTAAAATTGCTATTAAATATTATGCTATATTGTAATTTTATGTAATTTGGCAAATTATCAGAGCCAGAATTTCTGTTACCTGGGCAGTGTTTGAAATAGGATTTTTCTAAATATTCAAGTACGATAACATTCATTCTAATTTTAGTAATCTAAATTAACTTTTTAAAAATGTTATGTTCTATTTATTTATCTTATTGCGAATTGGTTATATGTTATAAATAAATATTTAATAATAAAATATTATAAATAAATAAAAATAATTGGACCTCATTAGACCCAGGTTTCTTGGATAACCTACTCAAACATTTACCCATAAGGGAATCGAACGTATGACAACGGGCTGA
>JAOPUB010037280.1:0-10280 GCA_027564055.1 Neptis clinioides
AATAGCCTCCTCTAGTCCTATTTTCCGTAATTTTTCAGATAAATCGTTTCGATAATGTTTAATAACACTATGACACTAGGCTAGGTTGCTATATCGTTATGTGCTTATTGGTTAGTAAGATTGTAGTAAAGAAACCGTACTAAGCTTGTACGGGATTTCTATATAACATACTAGCCGACCCGCCCGCGCTTCGCTTCGGATGTTTAAAGTAAAATAGTCAATCAGGATGAGTGATAATGTCACCTAAAGAATGTACACCACCATTAAACACCAAAGTGACCTATAAAAAGAACCTCAAACAATTAACAGTGAGCAATTAAAAATCCCATCTTAATCGGTTCATACAAAAAATGGCATAAACGATCCGTCGATGGCTTCATCCATTCTGATAGTTTTTTTTTTAATTCTAAGGTTGATCACAAATTTATTTATATTATTATTATATTTTTGACATCTATGGGACAGTACTTTTTAAATGCAATTTTTTTTATTAAAAAAAAAACAACGATAGATTTTTTTGAGAGAAAACTGCACATGATTGTTATCGATACACTAGCCACAGATTTCAACCGCGTGATTCTCCACTCCTATGAGTCGCAGCGGGATGTTATATAGCTTAAATCTTTCCTCGATAAATAGACTATCCAACATTAAAATAATTTTTCAATTCGAACAAATAGTTTCTGAGATTGGCGCGTTCAAACAAAGAAACTCTTCAGCTTTATAATATTAGTATACCTACAGCTAAATTGTATTAACATTGATATGTTTAAGCGCACATAGCCCTTAAACTGTACGTTTAATTTAAAAACAATTTTTTTATATAAATTACTCGCCTAAAGTAGAAAATTTTGGTGTATTTATATTTAATCCGACCCATAGGAATTTAAGTTAATATCTCAATATAATTGAAACGACTCCCTAACTTGGAACATATCTTAGATTATGTTTGCGATTTCATACAAAATTTGTAAATTAGAGTTTTTTTTTTTAAATATTTAAAATGTTCCCCCTGGCACCCTTACCATCTCACAAAAAACACAAACATCCGTCATTACACATAATTGGTAGTAAATCTCGTCGTTTATGAAGAATGCAGGTAGCGGACTAGTGGCCTATAAAAATTAGTACGACCCTTGGATTAGGGATCAAATTGGTATTTAAAAAACCATAGAAAATAAAATATTTCAAATTTTGTTTGTTTTTTTGTTTAGAGGGTATGTTCACTAATCTATACATAATAATAAATGTGTAAGGTACCGAATGTCTGTACATGGAAGATATCTAGAAAACATTTTTTTTTCTATCTGTCTGTATCTTCTGCATTAACATCTTATATGCTGACTTAGAAAATAGGATACTTTTTATCTAGAAAAAATGTATGTCCTGTGGGATAGATAGATTTTTTTACATTTAACTACTGACGCTGACGTAATTAATACTTACGTAAGTTAAAGTTTTTTTTTAATTTACAAGCTTAGAAAATTAGATTATATAATGAATAAAAGTTTACAAGTTTTCGAGATACAATGAGACGGACGAGAATATTGTTTTTGTTATTTACCTAATTTAATTTTTTATAGGAATATTTATTAAACCTACTGAATTTTTTAATGATCTTTTCTGAAAAAATACGACTAAAACATTTTCCTCTATCTCACACCTTTATTACATGAGGGGGGAGGGTGATCAGTAAAAAAAATATTTAATAATTTATTTTCCAATTAAGAAGATTTTCTTATATTTTTTAGAAGATTGGGGAAGGAGGTTTGACATGTTCCGGTGTCCGCATGTGGCAGACTTGCACTTCCCCTTCCCATCCCGTTGATGTTATGGTTCTGGTTGACTCTTAGCTCACACTAAGGGGGGTTCCTTAATTCCGACGAGGATTAATAAAAAAAACTTCATCATTATCACAAACTCGGCTCAGCAGTGGGTCGGGTTTCCTCCATAGAATGGAGAGGGGGTAAGGCCATAGTCCATAACGCTGGCCCAGTGCGGTTTGGCAGACTTCACACACCTTTGAGAACTTTAGTGAACTCTCTGGAGTGCAGTTTCCTCACGATGTTTTCCTCCACCGTTATAGCAAGGGATATTTAATTTCTTTAAAACACACATAACTAGGAAAAGTCAGAGATATGTGCTTGTGCGGGATCGAACTCAGATCTGCCGAGTAAGACATCAAGTCTTAATCACTGGGCTATCACTGTCACAATAAAAAAAAATTATGTCTCTATAATTTTTTTTAACAGTGACATTAGACACTAAATACAGATTAAAAACTGCAATTAAACTGTTGATTGCTATTATTAGAAGTTACATTATATTACACAACAGGCTGAATTTGTACATAGACAAGTATACATAGAATACGTACAAAAAGAACCCAATCGGAGACAATTGGGCATTCATAGTCTTTTGTAAGATTTAAGAAAAATACTTGACTCCATTGAAGCTACCGTTGATAATTCTGATTTAGTGCTGTACATTTTTTTTCTACTGGCAATTTTTCGTAGTTCTGTCTTCACGTCTGTTTAACTACTAAATGTATAAGTTATAGAAAGTAATTATTTTAAAATTTTTAGCGGTAATGTCTACAAATTTTTATTTACTTTGGAAGGTGTTGCCAGTTTCATAATAAACAAAATGATAGCGTGTGTTCCGGCAGTTAGGTATGAACCGATTTTTGTTTTTATAATGTTTTAATTTTCTTGAGTAATTGATTGTTTACAGGATATATATTTTGAATGAAGTTAAAATAAAAATTTAGTACTTGTAGTAGCTGAGGGACTCTTTTGCGATTCATGCAATCTTGTTTTTAAATAAAAAAATATGGTTATCTATGGTCAAGTATCATGCGAAAAATTATATTAATTAAATATTCTAGATTTAACCAGAAATTAAAAAGCAATAATAAATAAGGATTCCCGTGTTTTTTATGCATATGGAAATCATAGACAAGTAGCACCTACGGAGTTATATTTTTTGCTAATGAACATTCTCCATTAGCTATGCCCTAGACACGCTAGTTGGGTGAGCAGAGTGCACGTTTTGCCGATTTCCACGCCCTAATGCCCCATTATTCTCGTTTTGTTGACTTTAGCGAGCTGTACGCCCCATTGTGCGAGCTTCTGTACGTTACTACTGTTTTATCAAAGGCTAACAGGCGTGGAAATTTTACATTTTGTACGAAAGTAACGTCATCATGGTGAAGTTTTGTTTAGCTGTGGGTGGCGGGATTTGAATTGTTTCGGAAAACAAAAACATGTGTCTATTATTTAACGATTTCAAGGTTTTAATGATAGTTAAAAAATTTAAAAGGTTGTGCTTTATCAAGTGTACTAAATCTAATGGACCATTCTCATTCAGTATATAATATAATAATATATGTTAAAGTTATGGCTATGGACAACACTCATGTTTATTTTCAATTGCAAGAATTTAAAACTCTTTCCTAAAAGATTGTATGTTATTTATGGATGAACGTTTAATTTGTTGAAATGTATTTAAAAATATTATGTCCTTCCAAGTTTATATCCAGTTTTATTATTATTCTATACGGATTATGTATTTTTAACCAATAGTAATTGAAAAAAAATATGATGAAATTCGTCTACCGTTACTCTGAGAAATGGACTTTGTTTTTAGTACTGAGACTGAATATTCGGTTCGAAGGTTGCTTAGCTTGAAAAGCATTTTAATTGCTAAGGCAGTGGTTAAGACTCAATTCAGGAGGTCCGAGTTCGATACCACACTCGGGCACACACCGAAGACTTTTCTGAGGTATATGTGTTTTAAGAAATTACATATCACTTGCTATAACGGAGAATGAAAACATCGCGAGGAAACCTGCACGCAGGAGAGTTCATTAAAGTTCACAAAGTTGTGTGAAGTCTGCCAACCCGCATTAGGCCAGCTTGGTGGACTATATATAACCCTCTCCCCATTCTGAGGAGGAGACCCGGCTCAGCAGTCGACCATCAACGGTTATGATAATGAAAAGAAAAATTACTATAGGTATAATTTAATTACACAACAATGCACCTAAAAGGTTTCGTACATTCAATGACTTCAATCGGCACCGATTTAATTTATCCAGAAAATGTTATAAATGTAGATGTAAATGGTAAAAGTAGTACTTTGGCCGATTAGTCAAGCCCTTCATACAACCGCGCCTGATAGGTCAAATTAAAACAACAAAACCATAAATGTAGAAAAGGAGAGCCAAGTTTATATAAAAATTGTGCTTGGCTGTGGGCTTCACCGCTTAAAAAAATGGAGATCTAAATGAATGCCAAAGTCTATGTAATATCCTAATATGTATTTATAGGAATAACATATAATTATGACAAAATATTAAACTATATTTCTTTGCTTTATTTGATGCCTATAACAATTGCTGTTATTTAAAAAAAGGTGAGACTTAAAGTGTCTCATTACACTGAACACATGATAATTTATAATCTACATCATTTTTGATAAATGTGCATCTTGAAATGTTGAATAAACTCTAAAGTACATAGATTAGAGACTAGAATACATAGATTAGAAGCACGAGAAGTAAGAAGTATTAGTGGTGTATTAGATGACTCATCTTGGTTTACACTCAGGTTAATTATCTTTAATTAATCAAAGTTCTATCTAGAAAAAGATACCAATATTCATTAAAAATTTATATATATGTATGCTAATTGATATTTATATTTTAGTGCTGATATTTATTGCAGTATTTAATTATAAGTCATAATTATTATGCAACTACTATCAAGAAAAATAATTAAACTACAATTTGTTTACTTTGTAATATTAATAGTTTTAATAATAATAAGTTTCATAGGGAATTGACGAAACCATTACCCAGTAGACATGTGACTTGAAAAGATCTGTGTGGTAACACAGTTATCAGTTAGGGCTTGATTCACGCTGAGGAAAGGTCAAGTTCCTCATCTCCAGCTTGCCTTTACTGGCAGGTTGCAGTGAAATCTGATGAGGGAGATTAGTCTCACGAAGTGCACAAGATTCTAAGTTTATTTAATATGTTAACACTTTACTTCTAGAATTTTCTAAAATTTTAGCAATGTTTGTATCCAGTGAAACCTTAATAAACAGATTAAATTAAAGATTGACAATTCTGGACAAGAAAGAATTTTGAGTTTGATTCCTACCTGTATTAAAAAAATATTAATCAATATCAAAAAAATTGTTATATCCGGGATATATTGAAAGTACAAGGTTGATACTGACCTTTTTTGTTTATGTCCCATAAAACAACGACACAGCCGAGCCTGGCAAGTCGTAAAGCTAAGAGACTGCCGAGGCCACCTCCACCTCCGGTCACTAAGGCTATACTCCCTTTAAGGTCTTTCTTCGGATATCCTATTATTGATTTATATATTGCTTGTATAACATAACCAATTGTGACCATTAAAAAGGCAAGCACGTCAAAGATTGTTTGTATAATTGTGTATTTATCACGCATGCACTCTGGGATCTCTCTCGTCAGAGGTCCAGGTCTCATTCCGTTCATATATTCCTGATTTTCTGCCATTTCGGTGGTAATGTTTGCTAAAGGTAAAGCTAAATTGTGTTTCTATAGACCATTCCTCGTTACTCGATGGAGTTTTTGCTTTTCTGGGTTACTGTGGTCCATCAAAACACGATATTTTAAAGACCTGTAACAAACAGTAAATGTTAATCTTAATAATACCTAAAATAATCTAATAATAAATATTATAAATGTGAAAGTTTGTATGTTTGGATGTTTGTTCCTCTATAACTTGAAAATGGCTAAACGGATGTCAATGATATTTGGCACTCATATACTTTATAACATAGATTAACATATAGACTACTTTTTATCCCGGAAAAAATCAGAGTTCCCATGGGATAACGATAAAATTTGTTTACTTTCGTAGTTTGCAACAATATAATGATAATTAAATGTTTTTTTTATAATATAAGGATTATACGTGGGAAATTGACCCGGGCGAAGCCGGGGCGGGTCGACTAGTAAAAGTATATTTGGATGTTTGTGACTGAATCCTCTAAAACCGGTTAAACGGATTTCAATAAAATCATGCACATAGATTTCCTTATAACCTATATATAGGTTCTTTCTATTCTGGAAAAATTAGGAGTTCCTGTGAGATAATGATAAGATAATTTAAACAATATGTAGAAGATTAAATTTTTATGATAAATCTAATTATTATACGTGGTAAATTGCAACCGGGCGAAGCCGGAGCGAGTCGTCTAGTAAATAACAAATTTGTTATTTTGAAATAATCGAATGTATGTCATTAATATAGAATGTTGTATAGTAGATATTTTTGCTACGTATATCAACACAGCAAAAGTCAACTGTGAGAATATAATAATGCAATCAGTAGTTTTAGATTTGTAACTTGCACACATTATATAACTTAGGTTGAGTATTTGGTACATCATAAATAATAATATTTTACATAATATCAATGTTATTAGGATAGTAATATATTATAAATCTACTCATATTTACATATCATGTTGCAAAAGGTGTGACAATGACGCTAGTTATTTACCTACGAGTTGAGACATTATCACAATTTCTATTTTCACATTATTTTTTCAAAAAAATAAGTTGTCATAATGATGTTGACATGTTTAACAACATATAGTACACATTATAAACTCTGTTATTTTGCACGCGAAAGTCTTTCCTGCATGTTAAAATGTGTGTTTCAAATCATTGTTTTTACATATAATGATAATTATGATTTGTGTTAATGTTGGTAGCATTGATTTAAGTAGCATCCTGTTAGATTTTGAAAGTTGGCATTCTGAATATCATTCAGTGTGGCAATGCTTTTGCATAACAACCTATTGAAGTGTTCTAGTAGACAACTGTCCGTCCGTCCGCAAATAAAAAATAATAAGTCCTTATAACAATATATTAAAATAAACAATGTATTAAGATAAATTATAATAACTAATGAATGTAATCAATGAAACAAAGTCGATTTAGTTGGACTATATATCGAGAAAATCGAGTAAATCGAGAACTACTGAACCGATTTTATTTAAATTTATTTTAGAGGAATGGTTGGAAATAACATTCTCCCGAAAAAAATTGAAACAGGGATGAAAGTGCAAACTAGAGGAAGATGTTAAAATAAAAATGTAGAAACAACATAAAATATTATGTGATTAAATTCGAACGAAATTGAGGCGGGCAACTAGTTTATTATAAGTTCAATACGAAGTCCCTACTATAAAAATAATATTTAATTTTTATTGTTTTTCATACTTCATACACTTCAAGATACAAATTTGAGTAGCTAATTTTTTTTTTAATTTCAAGAATTTGTGGAGAGATCATAAAGAAGATTGATCAAAAAGTTATCTTTTCTCGTTGATAGACTGGATAGTTATAGACATACGGATAATAGTTTTATCAAGGATTGTGTCGTAGATCCTATTTACGTCAGCAAACATCATCATCATTTAAAATAATAGTAGTTTAATGATAGTCTGATACAAAGAATAGTTTCAATGTAAGCCATTAATTGAAATAATAGCGTTGGTCTTTAAGAATATTTGTTTTGTAACTGCAATCATGACATATTATATTTCGAAATGTTTAGATTAATCTAAGTTTGAGCTGTCACTGGTTATGAATTACTACGAGATTTATATTTCGGCATTAGGAGACTATGATTGATATTTCAGGGTTTAAATGTTTATTAAGTATGTGTATTATAATTTAATTTTTAATTCGGTGTCGCAAGTCATAAAGTTTACTTATCTATTGGTTCAGATGTATTTATAAGTTTATTTGTGTCTTTCCTAAAAATAAGAGTGAACAAATAATAAATGTCCAAACCGACAACTTTCAAAATAACAATAATTACAAATAAGACAGTAATCATGCATAATAAAATCCTACTTCCTACTAATATTATAAATGCGAAAGTTTGTTGTTTGATAAATGGATTTGTTATTCTTTCACGCAAAACTACTGAATCGATTTTAATGAAACTCTACAATAATATAGTTTATACATCAGAATAATACATAGGCTACTCTTAAATAAGAATTTGAGTAATTTATTTTATTATTTATGACTCCTTTTAACTCGAATCTCAAAATTAATTATTCAATAATAATTTGTCAATCACAATAATTCATAAAAAATGTTTAACCTTCAGATATGACGTGCATAACTGCATTTGTGACGCAAAACAAAATAAGTAATATTATTTACTAAATAATTATGTATACTTAATAACACCTTACATTCCAGTTAATATTGTTGTATGTAATTTTTTTTTTTGGATTCAATAAAACACACCGTGATATAGATGTATGTCGGTATATTAAAATAACCGCTTTTTACTAACAACACCAAAAAGAACATTAATAAAATGTTTTATAAATCAATCAAAAGGCTGGACCCATTTAAACGAGACTTTTATTAGCAGATAACTGATGTTATAGGATATAACTGAGGCTACTTTGATTTTATAAAAGAAAGCTAGGGTATATGGGTCGACTAGTTCTTAATAATTTTAATTAAATAAAGTCATAAAACATTTTTAAATCATAATTTGTTATTAGTACTATTGTAAATATAAAACGAGAGAGTGTAACGTGTCACGCGAAGTAATATAATGCACAATTGGAAGGAAGGAAAAAAAGATTGACCGGTATTTTAAAATAAAATGATAATATTTTATGTACAAATTAAATAATAGACCAGGGTCTACTTTAATGTAGTTTGAAACAAGAAACACCTATCTGAGATGCATTCACCCGCAAATGTAAGTGGATGGCATGGCGTGGCGAATTACGCTCTGATTGTTATGCTAGTTATAGGAAACAGCTAAGTAGGGTTTACTCTTTCCTCTTTCTAATACCCGATAGAGTAATAAAGTCATATTAGTTTTTATTATCGCTCTATATCTTCTATTACGTATGTGGCATTGAGTCATCACATAACTATTTAGTGAACAAACTAAATAGTTATGTGATTGGTTTAATATTATCCAATATGTTCCTCGAAATCTAAACCGAAATATATTGAAATGTTTAGAAGTATTTTAGTGACACACGTACAGAGGAATTTAATATTTATATGGATAAAAAAATATTAAATGAAAAATGTATTTAAATTTTTTTATAAAGGACTTTGGAAAACATATCTACTAAAGTCAAATAATCTTTATATTTTTAAGTGCTAAATTGTCTTAACACTGTTTAATCGCTGCAGATATTTAAAAAGATCTGACAGAGGTCTGCTTATATTAATCTTATCTTACTAATATTATAAATGTGAAAGTTTGTATGTTTGTTACTCAATCACGCGAGCACGGCTGAACAGATTTCAATGAAATTTGGCACACAGATAGTTTATAACCTTGATTAACATATTATAGACTACATATTAACCCGGAAAAATGCAGAGTTAACGCGGGATAACTATAAAAAATTTCACTTTCGTAAACGCTTAAATGTTTTATTTAGCAATAAAACATCGAGAATTAAATGTCTTTGGATCAATCTATTTATTATACGTGGCAAATTACACTCGGGCGAAGCCAGGGCGGATCGACTAGTTTTATAATAATCTGAAACGCTCTCGTTTCGCTGAGGAAATGAGAATTTCTCTCTGTCGTCGCAGGCATTATTATTGTGTTAACTTCCATAACATTTAATTAATTTAGTATTTAAAAATATATCACACGACATTTTAAAACTAAAGCAAAAAGCACAAAATGAAATCTAATCTAAACTAAATGCAATTCTTAGGTGAATACACTTAATTATTAAATATCATAACGTTCCTTATTATAAACAGAGCTCTCTTATGGAGGTTCACTCCTTCATACACGTAGTTTCGCAACTTAACGTCGGTCGGTGAACGCAACCTAGTATTGCGACAGTAAACACTCGGGTGTACACCATCAATCAAGGTCAATGCAATAAAAATTGCAAATATCACCTGTTATTATAGCCTATAGATTCTTTGTAATAGTAAATTAACAGTTTACTATTAACTTTACTGTCAATAAAGACGGTAATGTGTAGCTAATAGCCATAAAGATTCCGTTAGAAAATAAATTGGGTTATAAACTTTGTTTATTTTACTATTATTAATAAACAAATGTTTTATTTAATCTCTTATCCGTATTCGTTTTCGTAGGAACAGTTTTTTTTTAAAAGATCACCCCCTACGGAGGAGGGGGGGCAAAAAGTGTTGCCGACGGGTGAGCGCTTGTATTTATACCTATGTCAGGGAAAAG
>JAOPUB010037298.1:0-10277 GCA_027564055.1 Neptis clinioides
ATAAGTAACATGGTCCATGCGTTGGAGGGGCATGTAGACAGTCGGTCTTGCGCTTGAGCTCTCCGGTCGTATCGGACTCAGGGAGTTAGGGAATAGGGAGTGCTCCTTTGTAGCGTTCACACTTGACCACTATAATACTCCAGCATCTGTGGCCGATCTCAATATGGGATCAGCCGCTATCGGTTAGGAACGTTTCATTTCATCCATTCATTATTTTCAGGGTCCTCCACGTGGATTCTTCTACAAGTTCGATTATCCAGTCTCCATCATAGTACCCAAGAACCAACAAGCTAACCCTGGATACCCAGTAGACAAGGACACTGTAGCCCTTAATTATCAACGCGGTTAATTTAAAAAAAGAACGAGAAAAAATTCCCTAAAGCTGTAACAACAGTTTATAATCTGTGCTGTTAAATTATTCACTTCACGTATCCAATTCAATAGGAATTATTAATACATTGTTGCCATAATTGGGATCGTAATAGATTTCTAAACGATGTTACAGAGGTAGGGTAATTGTTGCCATAGCTAGATAAGTAGGTTAAGTTAGTTGTTTGTAATCGATTGTAACTTCCTGATGAAAGTAAACTTTCTTTTAAAATCCGTCTATTTTGTATACAAAAACAATTTTTTTTTTCATAAATAAAAATAATATAGTTAATAGAAATTGAGCTCATATTTGTGTTATATTGTCCTAGGTCTTAAGTTAGTAATAATTCATAAACTATAGTGTAAACATAAGTAATAAACACATATAATTCAAATATAAGTTTTAATGACGAACCCATGTTATACAGTGCTAGTTACTCTTTTATTGAGATCATGTAAGTGGTTACGTTTATTATACAGTTTAGGTGAATGCACTGCGGGTCCTACCTAACTTTCTTATTAGATAGATGGTACTACTATCTTTTACTTTTTGTTGAAAAGAAAATTGACAATAAATTGAATCGTTTTGCCATTATATAAAATTATACAATTTTCATTACGAAAAAGAAACGTCCAAAATTTCCTTTATTTTCTCCGTTGAAAAAGTTAACTGTGACAAATGTCAGCCATAACTACACGTGCGTGACAGAGAAACATAATATAATTTAATAATACCTTCATCTAATATCGCTCGAGGTCTTTATATCAATTCCGAGACCGTATCATAAATAGCGTTGCTATTTTTACTATTTATAATCTATGAAGAGACTTTGCTTAGTATTAAAGTATCTAATAAGATTGAAAGCTATAATAAGAGGGAGTATTAAACGACTAAGACTTTATTTGTGCTTTATAATATTGTTTAAAAATAAAAATGAAGAATTACTTCGTCGCCGCAATTGCTGTAGGGGAAATACGGGTAGTGCTCGTATAATAACTATTTTTATTGACTGATAAATTTACATAATTTACCATAATAACAAATGTACACAACTATACTTACAAATATGCTTTTATTACTTGATAAATTATGTAATTTGCGATCTAGGTAGAGGATTGTTTTAATCATAATTAATCTAAAGTAAAAAGGTCTAATGATTTATTCACTGGCTGATTTGTCTAGAGATGGTATTTTAAGTTTAATAAAAAAATATAAAAAGTATCATAAAAGTTTTCTAAATATCAACCACAGGTTATTTACATATGGGTAGTGTTGTCAATAAATGGCAAAATCACATAAAATATATTGGTTTCTACAAGGAGCAGCTTAAATAAACAAGTTTTTTTAGATGACTAAGTTGCTTACATATCGAGAGGTGTTAAATATTCAAATAACTTTTACCACAATGAATTTAAGGGTATTAAGAATTTTTTTCAAATATGAGAAACAGAATGAAATTCCTATTAGTCTGAACAAATATGTTCTAAAGATATTTACTATCTTGCAGGATGTTTGAACTTAGAAGCAAATAGGAGCCTCAGGGATTACTTTTCCCGCGAACGCGAGAAATAAATTCAGAATTCACTGAAATAATACCACAGAAGGCAATAAACCAGTAAGTTAGAATATACTCCAACGTAATAGAGGTACCAAAGTTTGCATTCGATATCATAAAGTGCTGAACGATCCTAAATATTTCAAGCTTCACCCGGATAAAATATTAATACTAGAGTTATCATGGATATGTTTGTGTATTTTTGGATTTTGCCAACATAAATTATTATGTGGCCTTCGTACTATTAAATTACTTAGAATTAAATTTGGCATTGGTATTACCAGCCTATTAATTTAAAACTTATAAGGAAATAATTTAGACTTCATGTACGTTTTTTATCTGTTTTTGTTTGCCTGTTTAACTCTTTTATTCTCATGTCCAAGTTAGTAAAAATAACAATTTCTTCTTCTATTTGAAAATTATTTTGATAAGATTAAACTTATATAACCTACTCCTTTTTTATGAATTTTAAAAGTACGTTTTGTTAGTGTTGCCAGCAAAACATAATGAATAATTTTTTTTGACTTTGATTTGCAATAAAAGTAGTAGAATAAACAATAATATTGCCATGTGACAGAAAAAAAATATTATAGTTAATTCTGTACCCACAAGTAACCGAGGGAAAATTGTTAATGATTGCAAGATATTCCGATGATGGTTAAGTTCAAAAGATTGTATACCATTTTAAAATTAAAAAACAGTTTCATGCAAAGGTTTTTGCGTATGGTGTGTATAAATAAACAAGCAAATAGAAATTTTTAAATAATTCTTTTGTCTTTTATTGGTGTTAATAATATTTTATGTCTAAAACTTTAAGCTTATCTAGGTGGTGCAGTATTGCCACACTTAGAAATAAATATATAATCGCCATATTGTCCCTACTGCACCAATTTTAAAAATTCTTTCTTTCATTGGAAAATTCTATTCTATTCCCGCGTTATCTAGGTGGTGCAGTGTTGCCATAATTTGAAATCAATATACCATCGCCAATTTATTTCTATTGCTCGAATTTTAAAAATTCTTTCTCTATATATCTATACCACCGTCATTTTGTTCCTACCGCACCAATCTTAAAAATTCTTTCTCAGATAGTAAAAAAATACATTATTCCCGCGTTATCTAGGTGGTGCAGTGTTGCCATACTTTTAAATCAATATGTCATCGCCATTTTGTTCCTATTGCACCAATTTTTAAAATGTTTGTGAAAAACAACTACTACAAAATTTCTGACGACTAGATACAGTTGCCACATGCCACGATTTTTTAAAATTAATAAATTAGTAATTTAGTTCGGTTCAAATGACAATGTAGGCATATAGATTATAATTTAACTTTAAATACCCGAAGCGAAGCGCGGGCGGGTCCGCTAGTTTAATATAATATTTTAGTTTATTATAATCTCCTATAATCAGAATATGTTCTTTAAAAGAACTATAGTTATTTTGTAACTGCGATAGAAATATAAAGATATAATTAGAAGATTTGAACAAAATGAAAATTCAGTACAAAAAGAAGATTGAACAGATTTTGATTTAAAAATTTTTACTATTATAATTTATAGCTTGATAAACTGTCTGTCCTTTTTAATAATTTAAATGGGCAACACCTAATAAAATCGTTTATAATAATCTTATAAGATTACCATACTTACCAAGTGTAATTTAAATTATTTAAAATTTTACTTATTAATATAAATCACTATTAAGAAGTCATCATATATGACTAGTATCATTTTGGAAAATAAATAATTAATATTTAAAGGAAATAACTAAACTGCCATCTTTGCTTTAAATGTAACTTAGTTTAGTCAGAAAATCTTCATAAGTCTAAGTAACATGAGTGGAGCTTTTAAGAACTATTCAATTATTAGTTATTACAATTTTAAAGAGATGGCAGCACTTTATTCTTAGCTCTCTATTGTTTAGCGCGCCATCTGTTGTTGTAGTTGAAAACTCAATGCTCTTAAGTTTAATTTCAACATCCAGTACGATTACATTGTTATAGTTATGAACGATAGATGTCGCTAGCGGTAAAAATATTAGTGTGTAGTTCGTTTCATTTACAACACCTCGCCGCTTGTACCTACGATTATAAGATTATGTTAAGGATCTGACGATATAGGGATTATAACTTTGTAGTGGAAAATGGTAGAATTTTTGGTATATTTTTTTTTTAATAATGTAATAAAATATTTGTGCAAATTTTAAACATATATATTTTAAATTCATATTAAAATAAACTTAATTAATCTCTAGTATATACAATAGAGTTACATCTAAATATTTAAATATATATAATTTTACCTGGAGGAAATGTGTGTAATTTTTTAGTTGAAACTTAACTAATATTTGTTATTTATTCATTTTTTAATTTTAAGATCTATAAAATTGTATGTTTCCCAATAAAAAGAAATAAAATAAATAAAAACCGTATCAAAATTCATCATCAAAATTTTATTACTTATTTAGATACAAATAATTGTTAACAAACCAATAAATTACTATCAATAAAATAGAGTCAATGATATCGGGTCTTAGTCTAATGTGTTAAACCAACGTATACCTTTTTAAAAATATTGCAGTCAAGAAAGCCAGTAAACACTTACTGATACAAAAGATTACATTTACCTACTGCTCAAACTCGATGTACTTAAGTAGTTAAAATACATTGTCGTGTAGATACTGTTTGAGCAAGTCTTTAATGAACTAATTATTAAAGAACTTATTTAAAAGATTTAAACAACGTTTTAGTAAGTTTAATATGTATATAATATAATGAAAACGTAACTGAGACGTTACATGAATATATCCTGTATCCTTTTAATTATTGCAAGCGCGTAATTTGTAATGTCGATGATATATAAATTAAATCTGCAATTTAAATCCAATTGATATTCAACAACCGAATTATTATACATAATCTATCGCAAAAGCTAGGCGTGTGTTCAAGAGTCATCAGTCGCCTTTGCCGGAATACGGTATTTCATATGCAAAATGTTTGCTCTGACAAATTACCCCATTATTTCAAGATCTAAAGAATGATAGGGATTTTGACTTTATCGCGGCTTTGCAAGGGAGCTGCCAAGTGCCAAATTGCTCTCGATTTATTAAAGGATTGAGTAGGCATAAAATTACTAATGTTTAAAGAAACCGCAAACTGAACAAGTGTGAAGAATATTAAATAGACAAATATCACAACATCATTGTGTTAATATTATTTTAAGAATGTTATGCTACATCTGCAAAATATAACTCCGATGACTTTGATGCAGTCTGACAATTGATTTGAAATTTGTCAAAAGCTGTGCAAGTATTGTAGTTTAGTGTTTGGTTCGTCGTTGGCCTTCCTTTTTGAGAATTACGTGAGTTTTATTATCTTTCTTAATGAACTAGTCTTTCCACTTTTTATAAAGTAAGCCTTTCTACAGCATAAAAAACCTCTTAAAACCTACAACTACGCTAAAAGAAACTAGATAATACGTCCTAGGCACTGTAATAGCACACGTATTTTCTTACAGATTTAGGATGATTTTTTTATTTCTAAGGTGTCTTGATAGTTCTATATATTCTATTGAATTTTGAAAGGACGGAAGTAGATTAATTTAGATTAATAGTCTTATAAAATGTGCACATATATAAATCTAGTTGAAAACACTTAGCAAAAAATGATCTCATATACCTACCTACATAAACATCATATTATCTTCTTTTAGTTTTTAAGAGTCAATTACGGTGACTTTAGCCTTATCTGTTTAATTGTATGACTGAATGGACAGTTACGACACAATTAACCAAATATAGTGTTAAATTTATGGTATAAATGCAAATAACTGGTAACGCGCACCAACATATTTTTGTCACCATAAATAATGATAAAAATATAATGAATTTATTAATTTACAGATTGTTTTAAGCAACAAACTAAAACTTTACTGTCTTTCATCATTAGGGTCTCAAAAATAAGAAAATAAGGCGATTTGAGCCAATGTACAAATACACAAATAAACATCCGTTCTAGATAGGAAAACAAGTATTACCCTGGCGTGTGACACAGGAGCCCTGTTAATGATGTTCTGGACATGATCAAGACTCAAAACATCAACAGATACAATATTAATAGTGTTATTTTTTTCTTTTTCGCTTGGGAAATGATCAACGGTGTAGCCCAAATGCAAGAACAAGACATGACTTAGCCAGTCTTGGTCTTGCGCCAATACTGGTCTTGGTCTTTGTATCCCGCATCTAGTTTTGGTCTTGGTCTTGTTCTTGCAGCAAGAATCTTGCAATAAGTCATCAGACTATTGTTATATATTAAAAGTTACTTTAGACCTTAGAACATTATTACAATTAACATAGCTAAGTAAATACCAACTAAATTAATAAATTTCTAAACATTTAATGACAAATTGCAAGAAGGAAAAAATGACTAAAACCAATTTTGGGAAACACTAAATATCAATAACTCGTGTGATCCTTGAAAAGCTTAGCCAAGGGAAGTCTTGAACAAGACTAAACTTCATTACTTGTACTTAAATTAGAAAACGTTCATTATGTTAAACCAGTTACTTAAACCAGAAATAAGCTTATTGGCATATCATGGGTATGTTTCATCCAACCTTCGATATGGTATAATTTTTTGGGCCAATTCAGTAGATGCATATAATGCATTCAAAATACAAAAGAAGAGCATAAGATCAATGTGTGGTATTAGCTATCTGGACAGTTACAAACCCTGCTTCAAATCACTTAAAATCCTACCTCTTCCCTGCTTATATATATCGAAATATGCTTATTTGTAAAGAAATATTCATCTTTATTCAAAAAAATAAAGATATGATATCGAAATCTACAAGGTACCCTAATAAGCTGTATGTACCTTACCAAAAATTGACAGTATTTTCTAAAAACGTGTATTGCATGTCCGTCACAACCGAATTACCACTAAAGCAATTTTATAAAATGTTTCAGATATTATTGTAAAAATTGTATTATGACATTACAGACTTCTTAACATGTGGAATCTAAAACTAAATTAACTTAACATTAAGTAGTAAACTTGACATTTTTTGAACATATGTATATAAATTTGACATATAGAAATAAATCGTAAATATATTCCGTACCTATATTAGTTTTAATATTATATTGTAAATTCTCACCTTAAAATGTGCATCCGCCGTACGCCCTTTTAGAATATGCACGATCAAAATTGTTAATTTTAAGAACAATGTAAATACCATATTCTGAACAAATAAAAATCATTATCATTATTAATAGAAACAGAAAGAATGAATAATTAGACACTGATCGAAGTCAAAGCAGTTTTTTTTAATTCATCTGTCTATCCGTGAAGAAGAATACGCGAAATCTTCTTAAAACTAGATATCATTTTCACAGCTTTGCTTTAAATATTGATTGACTTAATATTGTTTCTATTAAATATTATACCAGGACAAAGTTATATATAGATGCATTAGTCCAGAAAAGCTATCGCAGGTTTACTATATAGGTATAGATATAGAGTACCAATTATCACATTAACTTTTTTAGTATCTTCTATATACAGAAATATTTAAAATATAAATTTAAAATTAATTTCCAGTGAGAAGTAGATTACTATTTCCTAAAAACATTATAAATGAATTAACCAAATTAATAATAATTAGCTCGTTTACTTTACACATTGTACAGATCTCATCAGTGGGTCCAAATGTTTTGATACGCTCAAATTATACACTTACTATACATCTGCCCCAAAAAACGAGTCTAGTATCTGTCCGTAACATCAGAAAAGCATGACGTTCAACCCTCTCACCGTAAACCGTTAAAATGAGTAATAGTGAAATGCAACCAGGGAACACAAACTGTTTTAATAAATATATTGTTAATTGAGAGATTATACTCCATATACGCAGACAAACAATATGGCGGCTTATCTAATTACCAGATTATAGATTCTAAATGATACTTCTTAAGGGTAAAAAAAACAGTTTATCTCGATTTACACTAAAATTACAAGTCCTATGGAATAAAGTTAAATGGCAAAGTTGCAGATAATAATTAAAAGATCTAGAACACACTTTTTATTTATACTTTTTCATTTCATTATATATTTATTTATTATGCATTTGGGTTATGACTGACTTAATAATCGAAACAGAACCCCTATTTTCAATCAAAAATTCGCGCATTCAACGATAAGCCTATTTAAAACAGTTGGTGGGCTTATTAATCGTTAATGTCTCTACTTTCTGATGTAGGTGTAAAAATAAGTAAAATAACATAAATTATTTTTACTTTCATTGTAAGTCAAATTAGATTTTTTTTTCATTCACCGATATAAATATTGGATTTTAAAATATAAATTTATCTTAAAATTTTAAAAGATTGTAAACCTCTGTCTTCATAGTCAAAATGCGCTTATTAAGCTCCTTATCCAAATATGAAAAAAGCTTGATTATCATTTAATTTCATAGTTAGACAACGCTCATTGATTGTGAGTGGAAGACGCGTGCGCCGGGCACCTGCTTCCGTCGTTGATAGGGTTAAATCAATATTTATATTTACATATTCCTTTTATCCTTTTGCTTTGGCTTTGATTATCATATATAACTACTATAGTAGAACAATTACTATTGATTTTAAAACTCTATCATGGATCCGTAATATTTTACTTGTGTAAATGAAGGGATAATCAAAAATCATCAGTCAATATAAAAAGACTTCTATTGATCCCTTCATAGAAAAAGAATGTTTGAAATTGGTGCGGTAGGAACAAAATGGCGATGACTTATTGTTTTCAGAGCATGGCAACACTAAACCATCTATATCATTCTGGCATTGCCTTCTGTGGGGGAAAGAATTTTCAAAGTCAGTTTAGTACTCTCAGAATTAATTTCCAAATTATACTTAAATGACCATATCTTTTTAATTATCATAAACATGGCAACACCACTTAGCCAATGTTACCCGGAAAGGTTATAGCTTTCGGTCAGTGAAAGAATCATCAAAATCGGTTTAGTACTTACAGAGGTAATCCCCAATTTACAAAATGGCCACTTTTTAAACTTAAATGACCATATCCTCTTTATTATTTTAAATATGGCAACACCAGATAGCCTATGTTACCCGGAAATGTCGTAGTTTTCGATCGACGAAAGAATTATCAAAATCGGTCCAGTAGTTTCAGAGCCTATTCGCATCAAACAAACAAACAAACAAATCTTTCCTCTTTATATAATAGTGTGGACTAATCCCAAAGATTTAACTCAATCACAACGACATGCACTTCATTCCTACGCCGATAGATGGCGTAATTGGATACTTAAAGCTTTAGCTGATGTCCTTTTTTCAATCATAGTTGTAAGTCTAAACACGAATAGAAAATTAGCACATATTTTTGTCGATAGATGGCGTCAGTCGTAAATTTGATGGCTCTTTCATGTTTCATTTAATTTATTAAGTAATACTAATGTTCATCAAAATAAACATGCATAGAAAAATAGTGCTAATTATAACACTATTTGGCTGTCTATCCGTTTTTTCCGTCTAATCTCTGAAACTTTCACGTGCGTGCAGGAGATGTTGCAATGAGTAACTTAAGCTACTTTTATTTTAGAAATAAAAAGTTCTGAACGGCTCAACGAAGCGAGGGCGGTTTGGTTTTTAATAAATATTCGACACATACTCCAGCTCGCACGCGCGCCCTAAATATAAAAATCCCATAGAGGATTTATGTCAGTTTTTGAGAGTGGCTATTCTCGTCTCGTATAAACAATTAAGCGCGTTAATTAGAACAATGGCTACAGTCCACTTTGTTGAAATCCCGCTAGAAACTTCATTATAAATAGAATTTTACAATTAGTTACGTTACGAATATTGTGTTTGTGTAATCCTTTGTCTTAAGAGTCTCTTGTTCGTCTTCTGTACTCAAAACCGTATCATCCATTAGATTATGTTAGGCTAGAGGTCTGGTATTACTGGTTAGAGCTTTATATTTAAAAGAATTTAAAAACGTTTTATTACAGTATTTAAAATTTTGATATTTCAGTAAAAAATTGTATAACATTTTTATAATCTACACTATTATATAAAGAGGTAAAATAGGCTCTGAAACTACTGGACCGATTTTGATAATTCCTTCGCCGTCAGAGAGTTACTACTGCACCAATTTCTAAAATTCTTCCTCTGATGGGAAGCTACACTATTCCCGATAGATATAGGTGGTGCAGTGTTGCAATACTTAGAAATCAATATGTCACTGCCATTTTGTTCCTATTGCACCAATTCAAAAAAGTTTGTGAGAAACAAATACTGCAAAATTTCTGACGAACAGAGCCGACCTCGTCTAGTT
>JAOPUB010037309.1:0-10275 GCA_027564055.1 Neptis clinioides
ACCAAAAAGACTCAATGTTTCTTAAGAGTTATCAAATTCGAGTTATTACTTTAATACTAGTACCTACACCTGCCTTGACTTCGTACTGGTGCAATTGACTGCGTGTAGTTATTTGTTACTAAGCAAAGATATTTAGGATACTTACAACAGTAAACATATTTTATGATTATCCCACAGGAACATTGATTTTTTTCGAGATAACAAGTAGCCTATGTGTAATCCAAGTTGTTTAAATATTTGTTGCTCAATCACGCAAAACCAACTGAATAGATTTCAATGAAATTTGGCATACAGATAGTTAATTACCAGAATTAAATTTATATCCCGGAAAAATTCAGATTTCTATGGTATAATAATAAAATTTTGTTATTATCCTAAGCCAATATATGTTTTTATTAAGCAACAATATATTGAAAATTAGATGTTTTTTGATAAATCTGTAATCTGATTGCATTCGTGCGAAACCGGGGCGGTTAACTACTGTATAATATAATGTTGCTTTCCGTACAACAAGTTCCCCCAGATATAGCATAATTACACCCAGTAACGAGCATTGTAAATATTTAAAGGAGCAATTTCTCTCAAAATTCATTTAAAAAGATTTCGCATAATCAGATTGTAGAAAGGAAAAACATCAAACGAACATTATGACACTCGACAATTCAAAGCTGTAACCGCACTGTTAATTATATACTGAATACGGTTATTTTTTTATGCGCAGTGAAAAGGAAGAGGCTTTGACGGTTGCAGGTTAGTGTGAGAGCCCTCGACTCTACATGTTTTGTGGTGCACGTGTTATGCTTTGATGACGAGTTCAATGATACAAATATTCAGTTTTGGAGTATCGTATTCTTAGTGATTTCGTTTTTGAGCACTAAAACCTTTGTTAAACTATGGATTATACAGTAATTAATATTTAAATTTGTCTGTTTGTTTCGGTTAATCTCGTCTGGACTGATTTGAACGGGATTTTCGCTGGCAGGCTGATGTTATAAGAAGTAATTTAAGTTACTTTAATTTTTTTTTAAAATAATTTGTTCTGCGAAAACATAATGTACCTCAGCGAAGCCAAGAAGGATTTGATAATTATATATGTATTCAAATGTACAAAATCGGGTTAAAGAGTACGAAAAAACCGCGTCGATCGAAATGTCGCAGTCCCTATGATGTGCAAAAAGTAGAAGTAAACAAACCAATAAACAATGAAACACTTATCTAATTATGAGTATGCATTATCCTTCGTAAAAGCATTACCTTTATTAGCATAATACTTTAAAAGTTTACTCTTTTATACATTAAAGAAGATATTGAGGAACAACTACCTACGTGGTTAGTAAGCTGACAATTTGGAGAGAGTGTATCTTTCACCTTTGTTCGGTCAAAAAAAAGTATGGGAAAGATAATATTGACATACAGAATAATAAAGACATTTTTTTCATTCTAAAGATAGTAAATATGATGTTTGATAGAAATAGATGGAAATAAAACTTATGTTTAAAAATACATAACACATCAAAGCAATTTGAAATCTATAACATGATTTCGTGAATAAATAAAATATAAAATACTTTAAGAGTGTATACAATTTTTCAAAGCTCAATAAGAACTTTATAAAGCATAACGACGAAACTTTTCAAATGGAATCCTCTTAACCTATGATACTTTATAGATATTTTATTTCTTCAGGTTAAAATAAAATAATTTAGTTCTTGTATACTCATAGACAGACGATACACCTACGATCAATATTCAATATATTGTTATAATGTCATTACAAAATAACTGTGGTAAATATATTCATAATTCGCAAGATAACCAAAAAAAAAAAAAAATTATATCATAGGTAAATGATAAAATACTTTTACCGCTATAATATAACTAAAACGTTTTTTTTTATTTAGTGATTATTTAAAACCATAAAATGTAAATGAAAAGTAGAAAATAAGGAAGGGACATTCGGTCGACATCGGTCGAAAACAAGTGTGACGTCACATTACACGATTATGTATTAAATAACTGATATCTATGGATATAGAAAACAAACACGGGAAGTGTTATGTGACGTCAGCCAAAGCGCGAGTATTCTGGCGGCATTTGAGTGACTCAAATTTATGTAGTTTTAAAATTAATTTTTGAATAATAATTTGGGTATTTATTTTTTTTTCTAGGTTATAAAGATGTCATTAATTAATCTATAGTTATTATCTACACTAATATTATAAGGCTGCAGATTTTGTTTGTTTGAACGTGCTGAGATTAGCACTTTCAAACAAAACTAACTACTTGATCAAATTGAAATTGTTGTCAATCAGTATGAGTGCTGCGAACCGTAGGAACCGAACTGAACGATCAATTTATTCATTAAAAGATCGTGGCATGTGGCAACAATGCACCGCCTCTGTTCGTCAGAAATATTATAGTAGTTGCTTCTCACTAACTTTTTTTAAATTGCCGCAGTAGGAACAAAATGGCGATTACTTATTGGTTTCAAAGTATGGCAACACTGCACCAGCTATATTACACTGAATTTTTAAAATTGGCAATAGTATTATTTATACTGATTTACCGATGATTTTTAAAAATGTTATACAAAAGTGGTAATACTAAAACCATGGTTTAGAGATAAAAGTTGTTTTGTAATAAGACCGAAAACTTTCAAATAAACAAATAGATCAATTTGAAAAATGTTTAGCCTTTTTCATACAGATATATTGAAAATATTTAAAAAACCTAATGCAAAGGGCATTACGTTCGAGTATTTACTTCGTTGTATCTTTATTTACTGCTATTAATAATGAAGACAAAGTTCACCAAACAGAGCAGAGCATTGTTACTGGTAATATAAATGGAAGAGGTAGCTGAAAGGCTGGCAGAATTAGCGGAGTATCTGGAGCTCGGGCAGAGATCGTGCCCATTGTGATCGCGTTGAATCTGCATAATTTCGCTTCATTAAGGCAATGAAATGATTAATCACTGGGATCTTTGCCTACTAAACTAGGGTGACCATTGTACTAAGTATACATTGTATCTAGATATTACATTAATTTTTTAACATACCACTAGGTGGAACCAAAACAGTTCTAACTGCACATCCTGATTTTCTTTATTAGTTGATCCCAGATAACACAAGTCAACAAAAGTAGTTGAATACATTTTTTTTTAAATGTTAAATATTATTATGTAGTATTTTTTATTTGAAGTAGTCTGGCAGTATTCCCTCAGACAATATGACAAACTCTGTAGTACATCTAAACATAAAGTAAATCTCACATTTTTTATTGCTGATGAATCAATTGACTTAGGTATAGATGGAAGTGAAAATAAAAAAAAAGTTTAAATAACGAAAGATTTGAATGTAAAGTTTAAACAAACGTAGTTAAATTTTGTATCATAGCCACTTGTCTTTTAAAAAATTAAATTTATTCTAACATGGCAAATTACAACACAAGGGATACTTTTTTATTTTAAATAAATGAGTCAAGTAAGGTAGACACAGTGTCCATTTAATATCAAAACTCCTGGTAACAGTAACTTTCACTAAA
Organism: Neptis clinioides; assembly: GCA_027564055.1. Lineage (NCBI taxonomy): Eukaryota > Metazoa > Arthropoda > Insecta > Lepidoptera > Nymphalidae > Neptis > Neptis clinioides. Next base: position 3,543 of record JAOPUB010037309.1, read on the forward strand.
GATCCTAAAGTATTGAGTACAATTTTAACAAAACGTCTTCTAGTTATTGTGTATATTAGAAAATTAAATGAATATTAAGCTATGAATATTCATTAAGCATAAATTATTGTTTGTTGCCAATAGATAGACACAATACTTGATAAATTTTCGTAAATTATAATATTATTATTAAATCTTTGCAATAATTTTTAATCTCTATAAGCAGGTCTCTCTTAACTAATTTTATTCCAATAAAGACAATTATTTCTGAATAATTTTAATAGGTTATAAAAAAATTACAGTTTATGCAGGTATATATATTTGACCATTTTCAGATTCTGCTTTTCACTTAATTTTTTTTTATAAGATAAATATATATATATTTTTTTTTAATGTTTTATAGGCCCGCGTTTGACCGCGACTAGCCTAATGTTAAGCTGAGACACGGTCTAGGATGTTGCACGCTTGCCTAGCAGAAACCCGTTAACTCTGGATTTGAAGACATCGATGCTGTACTTGTCTGGAAATACAGACTCCGGCAGCTCGTTCCACATTTTCGCCGTTCGGATAAAAAAAGTGGATTCAAAGCGCATATATACTAGCAGTTTAGTTTTACAAAGTACTAGTAGTCTTGTTCTCCCCTCCAAGTAAGCTGGAATGCTTGCGTTCCGTAACGTCAGTTGTCCAGTGACTGGGATTTGAACTCACGACTTTTCTATCGATTGTGTTCGTGAATCCAACGCCTGAACCACTGAGCTACTGACGCTGATCTGATCTTGAAAAGAAATAGTATATCAATAATAAATTATTTTCGTTATTTTTATAGAGCTCTAATTAATATTATTTAAAAATGTTAATAACATGAGTAACGGTGATTGATATCTAATCGAAAAAAATTCAGTGGCATTGATAACAGTCTAGATTTACTTTTATTTATGGCTGTACCGATAACGATGCTTTGCGTATGCAATGCTATAATATAAACAACTCTTTAATCCTTTTATTGCTCCCGCTATCTGTTTTTTGGGCAATACCAAAGTTACTAAGGGGAGTTGTTTTCGTTATTAGGTAAGTACATATGTTTAATATAATGTTATCTCACATATAACAACTAGTATTTTTTTCATATGATTGTAATAATAATATAATCATGTGATATCTACGTAGATGCTTAAATACTGTAATTTTAGGGAGGTTGAAACATTACATTTCTAAGCTAACGGCATGCTGTTCTCAGTGTAGTTAAGTAGGTATATCCAGTATGTTCTTGTTAATAGAGCCTACAAGATATAAGTCAAGCAAAATTACTGTGCTCTTTGCTGTTTTTTGAGTATTAGTTTTCTGAGTTAGAAACAGAATATGGAAAATAAAGATTTTGAGTCTTACTATTTTTCGTTTTTCGTCGGTAAAAAAACTGCTGTAGCTTAGTAGAGCAGCAAGGGCTCATACGGATGAAATGATTATGATGAAATTTAATATTAAGAATAAAGTACTTAAATAGGGTATAAATACCTACCACAATCATTATTAAAATTTGTTAGATATTCTTATGGATGTTTGTTATATATTCTTTCACGCGGTAACTTTATAGTAATTTAGCTTAGCTTATACATCAGAATATATAGAATTTGAAAGAAATGTATTGTAAGCTAAAATTTATAAAGAATTTGTGTAATTTAGCCATAATATAACGATATGTACAAATAGCGCGGGCGAAGCTCGGTCGGAAGCTAGCTATATATAAATCCAAGTAGTTAGATTTCTTCAGATTTTTTAACTGTTCAGTCAAATTATAACGCGAGTAAACCTGCACGTCTCCATGATGTCCTAAAGCACGAATGTAGTCTGCCATCCCTAGACTTTAAAAACGAGACTCCTGCTCAGTATTGAGCCGTTAATGAGTTAAGAAGATGATGATGTTGATAATGTAATTAATAAAAAGTATATTTACTATCGACTTTTCTCTCGTTTGAATTTTGTTTTATTTTTTTATTTTCGTATGTACATATTACTTTTTTCTTCGGGCATGTATTTAATCTATTTCAAAGTTACAAAGCACATTAATCATGCACACTAATTAAATCAGATTAAATATACTGTTCAATGATATTTGCAAAACTCTTTTCTGAATGAAAATCCATATAATTGATTTATCTAGAGAAATTTCGATATTACAAATTTATTCATATCTAGACAGAAAAAACAAATACCTAACAACCTATTGCAAAATTGTTTGAACAATACAAATTTCGACTGGATAGTAGACTCATATTTTTTGTATATACATATACAGTTAATTAGTAGAGTTACGTAGTTTGTTGAAAAATTAGAAAGATAGGATATTATAAGAAAGGTATATTTTTTAAGTAAACTAGAAAGAATTATAAAGAAAAAAAATAAAAGGCAATAATAGTTTTTAAATTTTTTTAATAATTCTTGTTACTTAAAGACATATTTATAGTTTTTATAGTAAACAATGAGTACAAAATGTGGTATGTCTGCATGTGTCACAGTCACGCGGTCAAGTTCAGCCGGTGACAGAGGATTATGTTCTTACGTTAATCTCGTGTAATCTTCCAGCTTCCATGTTTATAGATGGTCATATTAGCGTCGAACTTGCTATGCGTGGATATAGCGCACCTTCTGGTGCTAAACAGCATTCATCTGTACTAGCATTTAAGGGCTGCATATGTCTTTTTTTATTTATTTACATACACCACCTCATCTTTTAAAATAAATCATTAGTTTTAAATTTAATTTAATAAATGGAAATGGAGACGTTTTAGTATCACACAATAAATAGCTTGATGATGAAACGTGTTATTAAGATGGAAATTTTAAGCAAAATATATAAAAAATTAAACAATTACTGTAGCAATATAACATGTTGTTAATTCTTTGCATATTTTTGTAAAATATGTACACCGATGAAAAACAATAACACTAATAATCACAACGGGATTTACGCTCGATATAAAATAAGACTTTTGGATCTAGCTCTAGATATTTTCTTCGTGCGATTGCTAATTCATTCTTAAAAACATTGATACATTAAGTCAGTTAAGTATTCAATTCACTGAACATATTAAAATGTAATAATTTTACTATTTGTAGAAAGAAATCTTTAGGCATGATTTTGTCATTATTCAATAGCTTAGAATTCATCTACACATTTCACGTCGTGGGACAACAATTTTGATTATGTTCAAAGCAAACATTTGAATGCAGTATGGATCAGCACGTCCTGCCCTAAGCACTAAACTAAGTAGAATAATTAACAATCACATTAGTAGTACACCGATAAACTGGTGATTGCAGCATTACCTACAATTTATGTGCTATAAATGTTTATGCGCTTCAAGTTCAGATTAGGTATAACTGACCTGCTAGCAATTACTATTACATACTGCATTGAGATAATTGGAGTAACTACTCATTTATATATAAATATCTTAAACTATCTCTGTGTTAAATCCTATTCTGTTCAGTCAAACTAATTTACAACGAAGACTGGTCTAACAAGAACCAATATTTAACAATACCGTTTACACTGAAAAATATACAAAATAATTACCATATATATAGATAAAGGATTTTTAAAAATTAAATCTCGTATTTCTTACAGAAGAGAATCGAATGGTAAAATTATTTTTCAATTTGGGAATTACGACACTAACAAAACCTCGTTTTAGGGGCAAAAATGAAACTCAAAAGTCTTTTCAAACTTCGATTCATTTACATGTCAGAATCAGAATCATAAAAACTATTTTCAGATTTAATACAGTTTAAATATAATAATAATAATAATAATTCTTTATTTACCAAAAAGAAATATAATATTTCTTTGATTATCTCACTTTTTCAATTTCTTAATATCTCTTAATTCCAATTTTTAGAGGATAAGTAGCATTTAGCAAATACCAATACCTAAATAATTGAATTTAATCGCTATCCAAAATCTTTGGATTGTGGATTGAAAGGATGTTAAAATTTAAATTCTTCTATAAAACAGTCACATTTAGGAATCTATTTTCAATCTATAAACCAACGATTTTACAGTGAGACGGGATATTACGGCCATAAAGCGATTTCGATTTTAAATTGAAAATTGAATATCAAGTATTAAGAATGTATGTCCAACCAGTAGATAGGTATAAATTATTCTTAAGGTTTTTTAAAATATAAAGATGATTTTAATGTTTAAAATTATCATTTTAAATTGCATTAAAAACATAAATGAACCTACACATTATTTTTTACTTGATTGCTCTCTGGGCTGGGATAAATTAATTTCAACGAGTAAAAATAATAACAAATAATATGAATTAGAAATAAATATTGATTTGTTAGTAAACTTTATTTTTGACAGATTAGCAATTAAACTGGTGACGAATCGCAATATCATTATAAACTTTAAATGATCGTTTAACAATAAAACGAGCACTATGCATTAGTAGGGGAAGCCCCTTTACTCGATTACAACGACCCACAGAACGACCCTATCCTTTATTTTGGAGACATCTGCGTCGCTCGATTAATCAGACAAATCATTAGATTTGTCTCTGGTGGGTTCATGTTTTTATTTGTGTTTGGGTTAATGTGAATTCAACATCCGGAAGTAGTGATATAGAGAATATTTATTTATGTAGCCAATTATGAAGAGCAGTTTTCTACATAAAATAAAAAATCGTCAACTCAGCACCTCCATCTATGTTGGAAAGAATACGAATGTGTTCCTGTATGCAGTTAAGACTATGGCTGGGGATGGGGATGGGGAGCCATAGTCCAAAGATATGTGCCTATGATAAGGGGGGACGTATTTCGCCACTAAAGCATCGAAGTCTTATACAAAGTATTAACTTAATAATTTAAAAAAATGCTCTGTAAGTTATAGAAATTGTATTTTGATTGAAATATTGACATTTATTACATTTGTAGTTGTGCAGCATTCAAATGTTAAGTTTACTGTTAATTATACGAATGGAAGGACACAAATGTCTTGAGTTGTACAAACTTCAACCAGTTTCTTTAATAAAGTGATAAAATAATAAATATCTATTAGTTGGAATGGACAAAAAACATTCAGCCCTACTAAAAAATTAAAAAAAATAAATATAATAAAAAAGCCTAATGACCTCAAAGATACTCAGCTCAAAATTTTGGTGAAATATTTAGGATCATTTAACTTGAGCGTTAATTATCATAGTCTAAAAGTTTTGTAATAAGGACATGACCTAGTTAACAGTAAGGCAAAAGGGAGTTAGAAACCATAATTCACAGACTTTGCATCTACCATCATAACATCATAAATTTAAAATTAAGAACAAGTTTTTAATATTATCTTAAGTATGAACATTCATTCAATATTGACTATGGGCTGAAAAATTAGCATTTACGAAATCCTGTCCATCCTTTCCGACAGGTTTTATTAATAGCTTCTATCTGAAAAAAAAAAAAAATATTTTCATCACTTTCCTTGCATGTCTAGTTATATTCTCACTTTTTAAACCTTTTTAAACTTCTACTAGTATTTCAAAAAAAAATTAGGCGACAATGAATCAAGTGACGTATTTAATCCTAAAAATCACTCGTCAAACTGCTTCAATCTGCTTAAAAAAAAAACAATCAATCGAATCAGTAAAAATACATACTCTTACGAAAGTATTTAGAACCAACAGTGTAAGTGTCGAAAAAGGCCCCTAAAACAAATGGGATTTAAACCCCAGGGGTGACATGATTAGTAGCTACTACGCCCATAAATTTACATCCAAACACGATCCAAGGTATGGTGTTGCCATAAAATTTACCATAACATGTGTGTATGATGTAAAACACTAAAAATATTCGTTTTCAAGTCAGAGGGGAATAACGAGGGGCATTCCAATATCAAGATGTTTCCAAATGTATGTGCATACATTACTACAGACAGTAGGGGCTTTAGGGGGGTAAATACAAAATTATTGTCATGATCCTTTTTTTTGCTAATGATATTTCAGTAAGGGCCTGTCTAGGAAATAACAACGACAATATTTTTTTGCTCATCTGATTTCAGACAAAGGTCTTCACTGACTAACATTACTTAACTTTTTTTTTAAACAGTTTGGATTACTAACTACTAGTATTCCTTAACCCTTTACAAGAAAGCTGGATTGTTTATGTTAAGAGTGGGCCACGCCAGTAGTTCAGTGATTGGGATTTGAACCCATGACCTATCAATCGCCTGAACCACTGACCTACTGACGATCTTTTAACAATAGGGAATGGTATGATTTAGATAAGAATAGAATATTTTATACTAATGTTTTCCTTACTCCAGGGATAATGTAAGTCCGCAGAAGGCTACTACAATCTACATCAGAAGTAAAACTTCTGAGGTACTGATTGTGTAATAATGATATTGTGATCTCCACCTCTGACTTTTCTGAGTTATGTTTGTTTTAAGCAGTTAAATATCACTTGCTGTATCGGTGAAGGAAAACATCGTGAGGAAACCTGCACGCAGGAGAGTTCCCTAAAGTTCTCAAAGGTGTGTGAAGTCTGGGGCAGTTTGACAAGTAATCAAAAGAACCTGTCGCATTAACCCAAATAAGCGACTAAAGGATATACAAATAAATGTATCTAAAAAACCGTTAATTTGCTGTTGTTCACACGACGATGTATCCCTTATCCGTTACTTTTGTGGATATAGATACTTTGATATATAATTTGTTGTAAACTAGTTGCGTCCGCTCTCGCTTCGGTAAGAAAAAATTTG
>JAOPUB010037318.1:0-10274 GCA_027564055.1 Neptis clinioides
TACAACAAATGTCTTTGATGTAATTCATAAAATAGCTAGTACAGTCTCCTATGGATCGTAGCGAGACGTTTTACAGCCTATAGCCTTCCTCGATAAATGGACTATCCATCACAAAAATAATTTTTCAAATCGAAACAGTAGTTTTTGAGATTAGCGCGTTCAAACAAACAAGCTCTTTAGCTATATAACATTACAATAGAAAATATATATGAGAAAGTCTTGTTAGTTACTATTATTTATAACTGAAAGAAAGAGTGAATTGATTTGTCTTAAAATTAGTGGGATATTGGGGGTGCTTAGAACCAGGAGAAGGTATTAGGATACTTCTGATCGCGTTCCCGTGGGACAAGACATACAACGTGGTATAACAAAACGCAATTGAAAGCAATTTATCGTTAATTTGTTGCCAAGGCAACTGACAGCTAAACGTAATGCACATGGTTAATTATATAGTAGAATAGATGATTGATGCCGATCAAATCTTTCGCGACGAAGTCGTAGTGCAACTAGGATTCGAAACTGCGTTTGCATTCATTCGGATAAAAGTTACACTTATGTGTTTAGTATAGCTCTATATATATGTCGGAGAATAAATCATAATTAAGTAGTTACAATGTAGAGACCAAGTGGTTACGTAAACACAGATTAGGTTAGCCTTCTATTGAGTTAACCTTATGTGAAGCCTTGTGTTTGGGCAGAGAACTTGGACGATGGAGGTGAGCGTTGTTATAACGAAGTAATCGTTCTAAATCTACATGCTTGGTCGCAAATCGTAATCGCAACGTCTAGTTATTATCCTGACCGTATCACGCCGTCTATAGTTCTTGTACTTTCTCCGATATAAATATAGTATGCCTGGTACTATATATATAGCTATATGGTTTGGATAAATATCTAGTATAGTATGGCTCTGTTTCGTTCGTTCTTTAAACATCAGAATCGAAGTGCACACGGGTCGGTTTGTCGACAGTAAATGTGGGTACAACGAAATAGTTCGCAATATCTAAATAATGTTTACAGAATTGTGAACTATATTCCGCATAAAGAAACCCTATCTATTAACACTCGCATATTTTATAAACAAGTGTCAATTGAGATCTGTTACAGCTATGAGTGATTAAATACTAGGTTAGTAGTCCATAAAACATAGCTTGTTATGGTCAAATAACCTTTTCTGTATAGAAAATAAGAGCTACAACGCCATAACTTAATTATATCATAAGTACACCGTACATGCTAATGACCTAATCTAGATTAGACAGGAACAATGGAATATAGAAAGACCAGAATTGCCCTTAAACACATGCCTGCAGACAATAGAAATATTAATTGAAGTTTCGCCAGCGATGGCTTTGTAGGAAACTATAAAATTTTTGAGGTACGTTTTTGTAATACCTTCCAATATAAAAAAGCAGATTAATGAAACATTCTGTTTGTTGCATGCTAATTGCAACAATGATTAGTGGATATCGATAACAGCGCCATCTGTCTGTTCCGGGTCTCTTTTTTTATGATGAATTTGTATCATAAAACTATTTTATAATTATTTCCAAACAATTAAAAGATTTTCAACATCACTGCTAGAAAATAAGAATAAATTTTATTAATTTTTTTTCATATTAAATCCTATCATGTTTGCTAGGTTTAGTCATGATTATTTTTTAAAATTGCAGACATCATACATAGTTCCAGATCAATTTCTTTCTATATTCCATACATGTAACTGCATTTTGAGTTATGGTATTGGAGATTGTATCTGACACCGAACACGTGTTGAAGTGTATCATACAATATGGCTACTATACAGACTAATTTGATGACTCAATAAGGCATACTAATTATGATTTGTAATCAGTATTATGTTAGTGATATATGGATAGATAGATCCAGATACAGAGATGTATATTTTGATTACTTTTGTCTGGAAATCAGCGTAATTTAAAATGGCTGCCACTTTATACACTTAATTTTCTATAATTCTCATGTATTTTAATATTATTTTAATAGGATTTCTAACAACTATGAATCGTGCGAACCGTCTAAACCTTTAATTAAATATGTTTACTTTTACCTCCTGTTCTTATGAATAGCGAAATATTTTCAGACATAACAAATTTTCATAATATGTAATGAAAGTTAATTTAAGGTATATTTGTATTAATTAACAAGGATATCTAATAACCTGTTCCTTTCCTTCGGGCCACCAGAAAGATATAGAGATAGGCCACATTATATAGGGGAAAAGTGATAAAGTTGATCCCTCGGGAGACTAAGTCCAGTCGTTTTTCCGTTCTATTGTGGGTCTAGCATTCTTAAAACTAGCAACATTGGTAGTATATAGTACATAAAAACTTTATGTTCATAAAGATAGCTGTTTTTGCCTGTTACATATTATTAAATCGTTATTCATTTTTTATTGTTTTATTTTTAGTTTAAAATTATTTAAGATTCAGTAACTCTAGTATGTCTTACTTAGTATGTATTTATGGAAGACTTGATCCTCACATAAAATCTTACAAATGTAAGGCACATTTTGAAGAAAATTGCTAATCCAATAGTGAAAATGGATTATAGGTATTATTGGTCCAAATTGAAAAATTCTTTTTGTGTTGGATTTATCGAGGAAGGCTTTAGGCACCAAACCATCACGCTACGATCATAAGAAGAGAAGTATCACGTGAACGAAGTCTTACGGGTCGGCTAGTACTATATAAACTGCCAATATTATGGATGAATTTTAGTATATGTTAATTTTTTCCTTGTGGACCTAGTCCCCAATCATAGTATCCCTCTATTCCCATATTAATGATATGATAAACATTGTACACGTCATGAAGTCAAAACAAACACGTGTCGCCATCTGCTGAGTGTAGCTTGGTCAGGCGATAACAATAACTATATAGTAAATTCTTTAGATTTTAATCCGTATGAAATATTTGATAAATTATTTAAAACTTTTGCTGATCCATAGCAGATACTTAAATAATAGCCTATCTAAGTATCTGCCATGGATCATGCCTCGGTCAAGCCGTTTCGGAGGAGTATGAGAACGAACATTGTGACATGAGAATTTTATATATTAGATAGTTGGAATAAGGTTATCTTCTTCGTTATGATAAAAATAATTTGGTAGGGAGTTTCTTTGTCACAAAAAATCCAAATTTGTAGCTTCAGTATTTCTAATTAGGCATTGAAGAGTCTTACAGCCAATTTTATTATCAAAATAAAAATGACAATATCCCAACTACTTTGTTCTACCAGTTTTGTGCATAAAAAAATAGCTTAGTTAAGGTTAATCTGTTAACCCAGTGACACGGCCTCATGCATTGAGAGTATTACCTCTTTTAAAAACAACTACACAAATTATAAAAAGCCTGTCACAACGCTAACAAAAGCTCGTAAAACAAAGGGTTCTGTTTTATTTCATACATTGTACCCACTACCAGCACACTATTGTATTACAAATATTATTCGTTAGAACAAAACTTCTCTTATTATTTAATTGTAAACATGTAATTTAATTTTTCTAGTCAATTCCTCCTCGTTAGGCATTAAGCATTTTAGAACCTCATTAAGCATTTTATTTTGTGATAAGACTTAGCTTATGTACTTTTCCAACCTCTACTCTATCTCTGTACCAAATTTCGTCAAAATTGGTTTTAGTAGTTGAAGAGTGACAGCGTAACAGACAGAGTAACTTAAAAAGAGTTTCCAATGTATGGCTATTTGAAAATATTAAGGCGTTCAATAAACATATTTTATTATTGATCACTGTGAGGTTATATATTTTTCAAGGATAAAAACTATCATGGATAACCTTCTTAGTAATTGAGTAATAGACATACAGATATCTAAGTATTCAAACTTTCATAAGATAGATGGTACAAACTGGGCAGAAAGCTTTTAAACTCTATAAGTAATTTCAAAGTGTAATTATGATTGAAGAAGATTTGGAGATTAATTTTTAAATAATATTTGAAGTAAAGTTACTTTGCCTAAAGAGATTAGGTTAAACATGCCCCAATTGTTGGCAGACCTGTGAGAACCTTAAGAAAGCTCTTAGGTGTGCAGGTTTCCTCACGATATTTTCCTTCATCGTTATAGCAAGTGGTATTTACATTTTTAAATACACATAACTCAAGGATCAAACTTGGACCTCCCGAGTAAGATTCAACGTCTTTATTTTCTTCTTATACCAATGAAACGTATTCGGAGTTTTTGGATTTGGTTTTGGATTCGGAGATTACGGAGTCTATTTTTATATTGAAGAGAAGGCAATGATCATGGTTACTTGATGACATTCTGACTTTATTACAGACATTAACAAATCTAGATATTAATATTAAAATTTTCGCTATGGAAAGTACTACATTTAAAATAATCGAGATAATATCTGGTATAAAGATATAAGATAGGTAGGCAAGCTGAATTGTAGTGGAAATAATTATTGTAGAAAAAAATAACAAAGCAATAAAAATTATTGAAGTTAATTTAAATTGTCCCAATATTTAGTAGAAAAACATTTAGTCTTATATTATTTTTAGTGTTTCGACATCAACGAGGTCGTCGTGGAACGTGGAAACCAATGTCATGCAAAGTTGATCAGGTCGTTTCTATATAATCATTACTGGCCTAGGGAACCAAGTGTTGTTGGTCTGTGGATGTGTCTGAATTGTTCCTACCTAGAAGTACTGACTGATAAATACGCTTATTCTGGTACTACGTCATTTTTTGAGCTATAATCAGAAGCTGTAATTTCTATAAGTCATACCTTATAGATATCAAATACAGTAGTTGTCTTTTTCGTAGGTGATCGTCTGATAGCATCAGAACTAATTAAGCATACTAAAGAACGTAATATGGTTGGAGTATGCATTGCCAATAAAACTTTCCCATGGATGGCAGATGAACTGGAGGAATGGGCACATTACACCCAATCCAGACCTGAACGAAATCGGATGTATTTCATCGCACATTGCTTGAAAAGTCCTGATTTATTTAATAAATATAACGTGCAGTATCTTTACGATGTATGTATTTATACTTAACATAAACAATAACTACAATATTTGGTGCTCCTAAATTAAAAGAATAAATTTTAAAGGTGGAAGTTCTTGGAACATCATCAGAAGTGGCTGGTCAAGAAGTTGGTACTCTCTTACTTCGCACAGCACTTGATCATGCTGAAGAACTTCGACATCCACTTGTACAAGTAATAGCAGTCAGTCAATATACGTAAGTAAATTACATTTTATGGGACACTGATAATATTGAAGTTAATTTTATATATGAATTCAATGATAAATGAAACGAATCGAAAAGTAAAAAAAAAAACAAAGAAAACATAGATATTATGTCGTTAGCGAGGTTGTTAAAATAAATTTTCTTTATTACCGTGCCTCACACCTGAATAGAAGACATTACTAAATAAAAATAGTTTAATTAACTTTTTCAGGGCAAATATCTGCGAAAAATGCGGTATGAAGCGAGAATGGTCCATGAATTATTCCGATTTCGTTGACGATGCTGGTCAAAGGGTTTTCTACCCAAGACGACCACATCATACCGTTAGTGTCTATGTGAAGCATTTCGATCCAGCTAAAGGAGGTCGAGAACCTTGCAAACCACCGTTTATGTAACATAACTTTGCAGAGTCGAATTATTTATTGTTAATGTTGGTTATGGATCCTCGCACTTGAATTAAAACTATTACAATGAAATAATTTTATTTTATATAAGGTCACAAAAATTAAAATTCAATTAATAAGAAAATATTTACATTTATTTCACAAATACAAAACCCGTCTTAAGTATTCTAATCAATCAGTAAAAGGTAGGCATGAAAGTATAAAATAATCTAAGATAACAAACTTAGGCTTTAAAGATGAAGCATTGATAAAAATTGAGAAACTTCACAACCAAATATATAAATATAATAGTGAACGAGAAGATTTTGTTACGGATCAGTTTGAAATTATTAAATATAGTAAGGTACTGTCTAAGAAAAGAAAACAGATAAAATGTGACCTTCAAGCAGTTGCAACGCCCGATTTGTTCCGGTTGCTGCACGACGACTAATTTATCTACTCATTTGGTTTAATTTACAAATTGGCTTCGTAATAAGTTTCAAAACTTAAATATCTAATGCAACTTTGTTTTTCTGCTTTACACATACAATGGACGGCGTTAAATTAAGCCGTGACTTGTGAATAAATAATCTTTAATACTATCAAATGAAATAATTAAGAAACAAATTAGACTTGCTTCATGGCGGTTTATGTGAAAGAAATAAATAAATGGCAACCCGATCAGAACTTTTTTAAACAAGGATAGAATTAGATAATGCAACAAAAAAACAATTTTGGCAAACAGAAAATGTTACCACAGTATCCAAATACTACTTACAATAATAAGAGTTTAATAAAGTCCTTCGAGCAATACTTAGATCATAATTGATTAAACTTTAATCTTTAAAGAATATGTTAGTGAATAATTTATTTCACCTATAAAAATTTATCACTTTCAGACTGGCATCTTAGGAATAACATTTTTTAATAAATAAACCATCCCCTTGAAACGTTTTAAATCTTATATCCTCAAGTCAGAAGACACATGGAATGATCTTGATAGTAATTTTTAAATAATAAATAAATAAGAAATAATAATCTTATTGTTAATCTTTCTGAAAGCGATCTAACAGCCTTAATATTAAAAATGATTATGAAATAACAGTTTAGTTTTTCTTATAGCCCCATTGGGTACCGCCATGTTTGCCACCTCTTTTACCATGTTGCGAATGATGTTGATGATGTTCTTCATGACCACCCTTGCCTTTGTGTCCTTTGTGGTCAGCGTCTATATGTCCTTTGTTACTGTAAAAATAATAATAAATGAGGACATGGAACAGACGTAGTTCAAGTAAATGATATAAATGATGAAAATATTCCTTATAGTGAGACTAATGAAGACAACAACGGAAAGATGTTCATATTAAATGATGAATGTATAGCATTATTGTTTAGGAATTTCTGTAGAAATTATTGATATTCCTACTAGGGGTTTTATAGATCAGCCACAGGAAGAAACACACAGAGAGTGGAAATGGTAAGGACATTGGCATGAGGACTGATTTTGACAAAACATGAACAGAATAATGATATGGAAGTAGCAAAAGAAATTTGCCTGATTAATAGCTTGATGCTTGCTCATCTATGCCCTCCCTGTAAAAAGAACGCCGAACAAATTAATTGGATAGTAACTTTATATTAAGAACTACCCTCTAAATATGATATAACGTCTTGGACTACAGAAAGTAAAAGTTATATAAACATAAAAGCGATTCTAATCAATTCCTTTCAATTTCTTCACGCTTTTTAAATCGGATATTAAATAAATACCGAGTAATTACCGAACAATTATTTATTATTTCTCCTTTCTTTGATGTTCAATTATTATCATTGAGTAATACTTTAGATATTATATTAAAGATATTATCATCATTTTCGGCTTTTGTAAAAAGTTGATTAATAAGAGTATATTTAAAAGTGACCATAGTCGCTATATCTATTTGAAAATGTTTAAGTTTACCTATATCCTTTCTTCCCATGTTCGGTATAGTCATGTCCAGCGTTGACATGATGGACCTTCTTCTTTCCACTTTCATTGCTAGCGTGCTTGGCATTGAACTTTCCGTATCTGTGATGTTCACCGTCTTTATGGAAGTCATCGTAGAATTTGTGTTCTTTATGGCTCTCGTCCTTGTGGTATTTGTTGTGGAAGCCTATAAATAATATATAATAACGTTATCACAAGGGCATCAAAATATCAAGAAAATATATTTAGATGATTTTAAGTTTAAAAAAATTATACTTGTAATAATTAAGGAAGTTTCCTGCAACGATTAAGATTGCGATGAAGCAGATAAAAATATAATAAATGAAAATGACGTAATAAACGCAAAAACTACAAGGTGTTAAGGTTGAAACCTTGCTCTTTGAGCTACGTGTGTTATAAGATGTAACATTAGAAGAAGTAATGATTATTTATAAAACGCTGATGACGCCAAACATTGACAACGGAACAAGCTTTGTAAAACTAATTGGATAAATGTAGCAGGTGTATCTCGTAACGATCTTAAAATAAATAAATTATTTTGTTTATACATTAACAAAGATACTAAATGAAACACTGATCGATAATTTTATTGATTAAAAAGTATGAGTAGCTAGATTTTATAAGTTGATAGCTTAATTATTCTAATGCAAACATTCACTTGCAAGAGATTTCTCAAATTTTTTCTGCAGTCATTTTTTTTGTTATATTTTGTAGTTTTTTATGACGTTGCTTAAATTTAAAAACATTCAAAATCTTCCATCAGAAGTTGATTAACATATTCTTTGCAATGTTTGCATTGCATTTGCATGTTTGGCGCCAAAAGAGATACATTTCATAATTATAATATTCAGCAGATTTTTAGGTCAAAGAGATGGCAAATGGTACAAGTGTATCATATAATTGATGAAATAGATAAATAAAAAATAGATGACAGTGTTTCTTGTAATGCAACTAAAAGTATTAGAAATCCAGAGAAGAATGCTACGGTTTCGGTGGACCCTAAGTGTGAACTCAGAGTCCACCAGAACCATAACATCAACGGGATGGGATGAGTAAGTCATGTCAGAGACATTTTGCGGTCGGATTCACATGCTGGTGGTTGCAAGCCAGTTGGGGAATTTCACTGATGAAAAACTACTCTATTCTTGAGCGACATAGGTGATATAGTATTGCCATATATAAATATTTTAATTAATAGAATATGGTCATGTTTTCTTTGATACGATTTTTTTTATAAATCTTATTAAAAAATTGTTTTTAAATTAAAATATAGTAATTTCCCTTATAAACGAGCACAGCAGGCACCAAAGGGCAGAGGTAAGTAGCTGTCAGGTCTATAACACGAAAGACAAGGTTCTGTACGAGTATACTCGTCGTGTGTGCTCGTGGTGTTGGCGCGTGACTCCCGCTGAAAGGTAGCCGTAATTAGTATTTAAATTGCATCTTCCGAAGTGTTTTATACTACTTACTGCCGGCTAAATGAAACTAACCCTACATTGCTGATGTTCGTCAGAATGACGAATACTGTCTTTCATCTTTAACTTTATCCTAAAGAATCATGTGATTTTAGATACAAAAATTATATTTTAATAATTACACATAAAATATTTTGTAACATATAGGTAAACACAAAAATGAAACCACGCACTGTATAACCAACAGCGTTTCCACGACGAGGACTTGTACAAGAATACCCGCTTGTACAGAAACATCCATTTTTATTGTAAAATATGAAGGTTATCCCACTATGCTATATCCGGTACACTGATCTATATCTACATTATGGATAATCTGTTTAATTTTAATTAAAAAAAAACCTAAAGCAATAGCTATCTCTTGTAGTTATTACATTTTATTCAGCACCTAGTCAGAGTTTCATAAGAAAGAGAGAGTGAGAGATGTGTAGTAGATAGAGTAATCTAAGTATAATACAATTATAAAAGAGCTGAAACATTCATTGATACTTCATTCTTATGGGTTTTAGCGTAATTTTATACTATAATCAACTAGGCGATCCGTCCCGGTTTCGCGATGCATACAATTTTCTACTAATTACACTTTATCTAAGAAATTTTTAATGTTCTACATATTGTTGCTAAATAAAGATACTTAGACGCTTATGACAGTAAACACATTTTATTATTATCCCACGGGCACTCTGATTTTTTGGAATCAAAAGTCGATGTGTTAATCCTGGTTATAAAGTATGTTTTTGTGTAATTAAGTAACAAATGAAACAAATTTTGTAACATAAGTATGAAAACAGACCTTCTAAAATGGACTATCGAACACTAAAAGATTTTGTCAACAATTTTTTTTTCAACAAAAAGTATTTAATGATATTTACACACCCCGGGACGGGTTATTATGTGAACCCGTCCCGGGTTAGAATACATTTCCTCTCTGCCTCTCGGAGAGCGTCTCGTAAAAGGCGAGTAACCCAGCACCCCTTGGTGGTAGAGTATCTGTTCCCCGACTGGCTTGCGACCACCAGCATCCGAATCCGGCCGCAAAGTGACTCTGACATTTTCCGATTGAGCCGCATGTGGACAAGACTTACCCCCGGAACTCAAGGGAAAAATAAGCAAAAAATATATAATTAATCAATAAGGTTTGGAAATCCACCATCTACCGCAATTAACATTATTAAATTTCTGGAA
>JAOPUB010037345.1:0-10270 GCA_027564055.1 Neptis clinioides
AGATATCGCAGTCGCTTTTGTTTTGGTATCTTTCACAAATAAAAGTATACGTTAATACTCAGTGCAGTGTTAGCCCAGTGATTAAGACATGATGACTTATTCGGGAGGTCCGAGTTCGATCCACACTCGGGCACACATTTCTGACTTTTCTGAGTTATTTGTGTTTTAAGAAATATAACTTGCTGTAACGGTGAAGAAACATATCGTGAGGAAACCGTAGTCACCAAAAATGATACTCCTCGGCATAAAATCTAAATTAGCAACATGCTTTGCTGTACCATTAACACAATCAATTTCGTACAATCCATTCTCAGTAACACCAAATGTCTTATATTCATCTAAAACATATTGATAAACAACATTCAAATCTTTGTTTTTTACCACTTCTTTACCATTTACAGCACAAAAAACACCACACATAGTCACGAAATGTATATTTCTTTGATAATCAACGTCAAATTCTAAAACACTTGTTATTATATCTAATTTAACAGCTCTTGTACCACGATCGTGTATTTTATATATCTTGTGATTATTAGCATCTATTACGTACATTGCATTATTTCTTATAACGATTTTAAAGATATTCATGTTGTATAAACCAATGTATTCTGCTCTTTCACTTATAGCATTGTATTTGTAAAGTCCATCTTCAGATCCAAAATAAACCTCACCAGTATCTGGATCTACTGCTGTTGCCTTATTTTTCTCAATTCCAGCTATTTTTGTTGTTTTTTTAGTAACTATATTTATAGAAGCTCGTCCAGAATTCTGTATCACATCATCCATGTACATGAAATATAGATTTTTTCCTTCAGAATCATATGATAGTTCTTTTACATCTTTATATTTGTTTGTGAGAAGTTCTTGTTTATACAAACGAGAGCCAATCTTCTGAATTGGAGTATCTGTTATGTATATATTGAATTTTGCTTCGGAATTTAATATTACAATTGCTAGAATTAATATTGGAATCATTCTGTCTTTAATTAAATTATCTTTATGCACTTTTTAATTTTTTTCCTTAATGTTATTGAATTTTCACTGGAAATATTTGAAACGTGCACAATACAACGAGTTTACGTTTAAAACTGACTTCAATAAATGTTTTAATCTTTCAAAACCAATTATCTTCTGCGGTTGGTATTATTTTGTTGTTGAATTTTAGACCTTAGCACTGATGGGATTAAGTTGAAACGTTTTTGTTGTATTTTTTTCAATTCTACGTGGTATTTGTCATTGCGGATGTGCGAGAAAATTGGTGTAAACAAGCGTAGAGGTCGTTTTGAACTGCTCATCATTATACTAGTTAAGAGACTAGCTACACTTGTTCGTGATTAGTTTATTTTATCACATTTATATGTAACAAACAAATTAATTGATAATTGACGTCAACAAAACAATACTTTGCATGTGTATGTAGTGACGAATGATAATGTTATCATATGGTGTTTATGTGCTGATCAGATTATGGAACCAGAATGCGGATGTTGGAACTATCAAGCGAGTCAAATGAACTTTTAAGGCTTGGAACCAATATGTGTATTGCTAAATAAAGTAAAAGATCCAATAATGCTATAAATTACTGAATAAAATAAAATTGCATAAAGTTAAGGACCTGATGATGGAGAAAGAAGATTAATAGTTGCAACGAGAGTTTGGACTCATTTAATTGGCGTAGTTAAGATAAAAATAAATGTTTTAAAAAAATAAACTATTTATTTACATATTTAGTACATTTCATATTACAAGTGTAACTTTTACCACTTATCTCAAAATCCTATCAAAATTGAAACAACCACAGATTTCAGAACGAGTTTACGTAGTTAGCGTTAACAGGTCTTTTCCTTATTAGGCACAAGTCGAATCAATTTAGTGGCATCCGCGTAAATTATATTATTTTCATTATCGAATGCCAGTCCGAACGCGTCATCTACATTTACAACCTTTTCTAAACAAATACTTACTTTATCTATCTTATATATACCATCTTGAAGACATACGTACACATTTCCATTAATATCTGCATTGAATCCTCTGACACCATAACTAGGAAATTCTTGATAGAGTATAGCGTCTTTAGTACCTTTCTTCTGACTGTAGAGTCCAGTTGCATTTGTGAAAAACATAACATTTTCATTATCAATAATAAATTGATCAACTTTAGTATCTTCTAAGTCTTTGAATCTTATTGCATCTCCGTTTACATTAAATGTATATAAGAACTGAGATGGATGGACTGAATAATAAAGCACATCTTTGAAAAATACACTCCAGATATCGGTATCTTTTGCACCAAAAAACTCAGCTGCTTTAGTTTTGTGGTTATATTTGTACAGACCATCACTCCCACCTATGTATACTTCATGATTCTTTTGATCTACTGTTTGAGAAAATCCATTGTTTACTTCTGTCAAGTCAGCGAAGTGTTTTGAGTTCAAATTTATAAATGCAGTTTTAAAAACATCGTCATTTTCGTTCAGACTGTAACTAAAGAAAAGTGTGTTTGTACTGTAATCGACAGCTAATTGATATGGTCTATCTAGATCAGATTTTAGTTCTTCTAAATCGTAGTATATATTTTCTATTGTAACACCTGTGCAGTTTTTTTCTTGGATAACTCCAGCATCAGCGAGGAGAGCACATATTAATATTAGTGCTAACTGCATTTTATCCTGTAAAGAATTAATATTACAAGTAATCAATATTATTTGTTGTATGTTTGTGTTCTAAACGTTAATGGATTTTAATCTCAAAAAAATTGATATGTTCGTTTTCATGGGCGTACCCAGCGTCTGGTTCATTTTTATAGTTTTAAGTTGAAATGATATTATTTTACTAATTGCACTCAGTAAAATTTTCTTTTCATTATTGAAATATAATTCAAATTCGAATTACGTGGAAAATTAAGTAAAAGCCATCAATAAAAAAAAAACAAGTTCCTAGAAAAAGTAGTGGTAAAGAATGCTTAAGAAAGTAAAACGACATGGATGACACGGAAAGTACAACAACATCAGCCGATGAGAACACTGGTAATCTGTGTGACAATCCTACCAGGGATACGTTAGCAGAAGGTCTTATGGGCCTTCTGAAACCTACTGTTGATCAGTTAGACGATCGAGTTAGGGCTACTAGGTAATTTGCGTCTTTCCTTTACTCTTTTGTTACTTACAGGATCAACTTAGTATCAACCATGAGTAAAATAAGAAAAGAAATAATCTAAATTACTGTTGCATTTGAAAATGTCAGACAAACATAACAGACTATATGAAATAAATGTTATTTGAATTTAATATTAATGTTTGCTGTCTGAAAATGTTATACTTTATTAAAAATAAAGATTTTTTTTCTGACTATATACAATGTGATACCATCCCTTCAGTTTCAATATAAAGTATAAGCTGTATTTAAATAACTTTTAAAATTATTGTCCTTTAGATAAAATAGGCTGGGTTAACTACTTTAGTGTCCATACAAAAACTATTTTATGAAATTTCAGAAATTCTTAATTTGAAAAGGATAAAATTTAAAAAAATCTTGAACAATAGGATGGAGTAAATAACTGTCTATTCTTCTTCAATTACTCTCCTTTATCTTGCATTCCTAGAAAACAGATTACAAAGGCTACTACAATTTAATGTTTTTTGTATAGTTCAGCAACTTTTTAATATAGTTGTATAAATTAATTAACAATTGTTAGTGTCATTAAAACTCAACTTCTTTAACTAATGTTTTAAACTATTTGTGGGACACTTTCCTATAGTGTAGTACGCCTTCATGAAGTGAGAACAAGTCAAATAGTAAATAATAATGGAGGATAGTAAAAATTTCAATTAAAAAAATTGTGCGAGTGCTGCCAAGTATAGTGATAAATAATTGGAGTTATGTTTGTTTATATCTTGGGTCAAGTAAACACTATATACATTTAAAATTCAATTGTCATTTCATAGAATTGCTCAATTGGAATTGAAACAACAAATTGAATCATTAAAAGATGAGTTGGTAAAAGTGAAGGAGGCGCTCAACAATCACCCAGAACTGGACCCTTATGTTAAAAAGTTGATTGGTTGTAAGCACAGAGTTACTGTTGTGCTTAATGTTTTACAAGCATCACAAGTAAGCTTGATTTTGTTGTATTTTTACTATTACAAATTAGTTGACTCATCCCAGATTTGGAAATGTTTAGTTATATTTTGGTCATATTGAGTTTTCAAATCAGTTTAGGTGTATAATAAATTTTATTATTATCTTATAAGACTTATAATCTTTTCTGGAATAAAATAGAATGTGTTAATTCAGATTGAATGGTATTTTTGTTCCAAATTTCATTGAAATCTGTTCCACCGTTTATGTGTGATTAAGTAACAGACATCCAAATGTTTAAACATAATAGCTTTGAAACCTATTTTTGTAATTAATGTTAGCCATTTTGTTATTTCTTAACTTAATAAATAATAATACAGAAATAATGTTCCAATTTACAATAAATAATTAAAACATTTTAAGAATCTGTCTAGAATTGATCAACTAATTGGATTTTAAAAAAAAAAGGTTCACAACAATCATTAAAAATAATTAATCATTTTTAGGACAGACTAAATGAGATACGGCGAATGATAAGTAAAGAGAAAAGTGTTAGAACAGCAGTACCAGAAGTATCTCCAGAGCCCGAACAAAGTACTAGTGGTGTAATAACGGATCGTGGAAGTATAAACTAAAATGGAAACCCCATACCAAAATCACATTGACAAATCTGACTTTGAATATGTTTATGAACCGGCTGAAGACAGTTTTCTTCTAATTGATGCATTAGAAAAAGATCTGGAGTACCTAAAAGCTAGACATCCTACTTTTTGTTTGGAAGTTGGTTCTGGTAGTGGTGTCGTTATTACTGCATTAGGAATGGTGTTGCCACAAACTGTATGTTTCAGTACAGATATTAACTTTAAAGCTTGTTGTATGTCTAAAAGTACAGCTGTTCATAATAAAGTACAACTAGAGGCAGTAAACATGGATTTGGGTTCTAGTTTTGTTGATAACAAATTTGATGTTGTAGTTTTCAATCCTCCATATGTTGTTACGGAGTCTAATGAACGTGGTGGATGTGGTATTGAAGCCAGTTGGGCAGGGGGAGTCAAAGGTCGAGAAATAACAGATAGGCTTCTGGATATGATACCAAAGATTTTGGCTACAGATGGCATCTTCTACCTCTTGCTTATTGAGGACAACATTCCACATGAAGTTATACAAATCATGGATAATTTCGGATATAAATCCCAGACTGTAATTTGTAGACGAGTAAGAAATGAGCAGCAGTTAGTTATAAAGTTTTATAAGTAGAAAAATATTTTATTCTTTACATATATTTTATTTGTGAACATTAAGCATATATCTTTATCTCATATTTTAAATGAATTATTTTAAGTTTTTCTTAACAAAATCACTGAAAATCTTAGCACCTTCTTTATTTTCTTCATAACCAGGAATTACTGAACAATCTTGGTACCATCTTTGTATGTTGGGGAATGAAGACATATCCCATCCAACTTGCTGTAAATAAATAATAAATTTTTTTTTAATAAAGTCAGTAGATTTTTTTATCTTTCATCACTTTTTATTTTTCTTCCATGAACCAAGTCAAAGAAATTTTATTAATTAAAAGAGACGCTAATAAATATTTCTTACAATAATTGATGTCAATGATGCAAGAATAGCGGTGTCTGCAATGGTTATGTGTTCACCAGCAACCCATTTGCTATCTGCAAGGAATTGATTGAGAAAACACAAAGTAGAATTTAGGTCATCCTTGAGTTTATCCTTTATCTCTGTTACTCCTTCATATAAGATTGGATACTGAAATTATTGTTAATTGTTTTTTATGAACATTGGCATGGATTATTGAAAATGGTAGATTTTGTTTTTGTGAAAATTACCGGAACTCATAATTTACCCAACATTAGTTTTATTTAATCTCAAACTTATAATAAGTCCTCAGTTAATGTTAATGCTCAGTTAATAAAAAAGAAAAAATTATTATTAGGCCAGCCTTGTTTTTTGTAAAAGCATATAGTATAAGTATAACTTTTTAAGGTACGTAATAAAGATGGAAATCTAAAATTAATCAAGGAATATATCATAAACAACACAATTCCTAAGCATCAATGTTGTTAAATTCGTTAAGTATTTATTTAAGACTAATATATTTATAACATACGCAAATAGCTCTTATTCGAGGGTACAGGAACGAGCTATCGAAGTACAATCTTGAATTAACTAGAGCCCGACGTTGAAGATCTTTAGGATAAACATCATCATTTGTTCCGTATTTATCTGCCAAATAACAAGCAATAGCACGGCTTTCCCATATCACAAAACCATTATCATCAAGTGTTGGTACACAATGTTGAGGATTTATTTTCAAAAAACTTTCACTAAATTGCTCTTTTTTCATTAAATTTACAGTAACAATTTCAGCCGGTACACCTATTAATTTTGTAGCCATAAATGCACCTCTTGATGGTGCACTTAAATTAAAATGATACAACTTAATATCAGACATAATGGAATATAATTTAAAAGTTCTAGAAACTTTTACTCTGATCGGGTTCTGAAAGTTGTTTGAAGCAAAGATAATATATGTTTGAAGTTTTGTATTAGGTTATTGACCTATATAACTGAAACCCCACTATTTATAACTTACAAACTTATTGAGTAGTTACGATTTACGAGCCAATAGGATAAAATAAATTATGGAATGAATTACGTTCATTATTATATCACATTCACAGAAATTTTTACAAATTTTATTCTATTAACCTTAAAAAAATATACCGCACAGTCTCCTTCCTATTGTTTTTTAATATACTCGACATAAAAAAAAATTAAGTTCTTTATTAATATTTGTTATGGTTTGCTTTTAGATTTATTATTCGAATTTCAAAATATGGAAGATAAATGTAGAATTTGTTTATCAAATAGAAATTTAACAAACATATTTTGTACTACAGATTTAGAACAGATATCTCTTAAAATAATGTCGTTGGCTGATGTCTCAGTATGTTATATTTTTATTTACATTTAATACAAAAAAATATCGTCTCATATTTATTTACTGCTGAATTTATTAAAAAAACATTTTTTTAAAAACTTGCCAGTCCTTAACTTAAAGCTTTCTTGTCAACATTACATTTTTCTGTTAATTTAAACAAATCTATTTGCAGATACAACCTAATGATGGTCTACCAGCTTCAATATGTAAAAATTGTATTAAAAAATTAGAAATTTGTTTGGATTTCATTAAACTTTGTGAAACATCTGATTATGAATTAAGAAATTCTTCAATATTTAAAAGAAATAAAAACAACTTTAGCAATGTAAAAGAAAATGATTTATCATTAGCTGAAGATAATCCAAAGTTATTACCAGCACCTAAATGTGAAACTAAAATTGAGGAAAAACCAAGTGAAATTATAAAATTGGGGTTATTAAATAATGTTGAAGATATAAATCGTAATAAAATTTCACAAAAACAGCAATGTTTTACTTGTGGGAAGATTATGTCTTCTAGGTAAAATATTTTTATTATGCAAGTTTTCTGGTTCATTTACTTTAATTTATAGGCTTTATTTAATGTGCAGGTTCCGCCTGAAAACTCATCTAGCAACTCATTTAGAAGAAAAACCTCACTCTTGTCCACACTGCAACAAAAAATTTACCATAGCTCAGAATCTTAATGTCCATTTAAGAATACATACGGTAATAAATAAAAATGAATACCAATGTCATTAAAAAAATGTTTGACCATAAAAAAATAACAATATCATTAAAATTTGTTGTTAGGGAGAAAAACCATTTAAATGTTCCACATGTGGAGAATATTTTGCCCAGTCATCGGGACTAACTGCACATAGACGTAAACATACAGGTCAAAAACCCTACCATTGTGTTCTATGTCCTCAGAGTTTTCGCACAATAGGACACTTACAATATCATGTCAGGTAGATAATGCAATTGTATGATTATTAATTAGTCACTATTTTAATGAATATAATTTTTTATAGGTGCCACACTGGTGAAAAGAATTTTGAATGTGATACATGTAATCATGCATTCATTACTCGAAGTGACTTGAATAGACATATTAAAACACATATTGGAGACAAACCGCACATCTGTTGTATTTGTGGTATGAGATTATCTCGTGCATCAAATTTAAAACGCCATATTAAATATTCCCATTATGAAGGCAAGCCTTTTACATGTGCTGAATGCCCTTCAATATTTGTATGTAAAAGTGATCTACTAAAGCATCAAAAGAAACACAAATCTATAGAGAATAAATGAAATGTGTATATGTGTGTGTGTTATTGAAATCAAGTATTTATGTTTTTTAATTAAATAAATAAAACAACACTTTTCATTTCATTATAAAAGTTTTTTTTTAGTTCTAGTTTAAAAGAACACACCCAAAGTGTACATTTAAGATTTGATAATATATATGGGGTTCTTATTCTATCCAGATATTGAGATTGAAAAAAAATTATAACGAACCGCATTGTAATAGAATTTAATTGCCCTCTGTGTGTTTTATGCATAAATTGCTTTATTTTTCTTTGCATTACTGTATACCAGTATGAAAATATTTAAAGAAATAATGTGTGTCTAAAAGAATGTAAATGTTTTGTCTTCATTCATGACAAGAATCATAATAGTTACAAAAGTAAAAATAAAATAGATTTTTAATCAAATTCATTCATTAATTAATCAAAATCATTAACGACCTACTTTTAAACATTTAGGATAAATACTTTGTGGTATTAAAAATATTTATTAAGTAAATAAATTCTACTAAACATATACAACTCACTCCAACTTTTTTATTTCTACAAAATGAATTTTGAAATCTTCTTTGTACAGTTTATCTAAATGGAACTGAAAATAAATATATAACATAATAAATAAATAGAATACGTTCGATTATCGATATCGATGTTGAAATATCGATCTGTCTATCTCTTTAAGCAGGCTGGCAACACAAAAACAAATTCGAATTTTCAGAATACGTTAACGGCACAATAGATTTGTCCAGACGTTTTCAAGTTCAAACTTTTCTTTGTGGCGTGGTATCGAACAGAATTGTGAAAACAAATTAATCTGAAGCCTCTGTTTATCTAATTTAGTATTTCGTATATTAGTACAACCAAGAATAATAAAAATGTCGAGAGATATCTATTATTCGGAAAAATATTACGACGACGATAATGAGTACAGGTGAGAATTGTTATTTAACTGTTGTTATTTAAAACGTCTGTGTATGTGCTGGTTAGTATTTAAAATAAACAGATTCAAATTAATTTTAAATAGATGTACTAAATTATACTAATTTTAATATCAACAATATTATTGTCCGAGTAGAGTGGGCTCATAACATAAAATTATCATTTATATTTTTTTATACAGTTTGATGTAATTTAAAATTGATAGTTATGCAATTAAAAAAAAACTATTGCCAACTGTATTGTTTGTCTGTTGGTAAGTGTTTAATGAAGAATAATTAAAACAATATATTTTAATTTCAGACATGTAGTCTTGCCCAAAGAGATGGTGAAATTAGTTCCAAAGAATCATCTAATGTCTGAACAGGAGTGGCGTTCCATTGGAGTTCAGCAGAGCCAGGAGTGGGTTCATTACATGACACATGAACCAGGTACATAATTATAATTTTTTCTAAAAATTTCAAAAGTACATAGGATTTAATTTTCTTTACAAATTTAATTTAAGAATCTTTACTTATTGACCTATATATAATCCTCTAATAAATTCTAAATTTGAATTTTGATTCTATCTTCTATCCAACTTTTATACCAATGTTTTTTTTTTCTTTATAAAAGAATACTAGAGCATTTTGCATACTCAGACTTGGTCTTTTATTTAAAAAAGAATGAAATTTCTTCCAGAACCACATATTCTACTATTCCGACGAAAGAAGACTATTACAAATGGGAAGTAGGAGAAGTTAGTAATTAAATATTGTATAGTTGTCATGTGATTATGTTTGAAATCTCATCTCTGGATCAATCAACATCAAACATTTTTTTGCTGATTGATTCGGACAATAGATTGCAGCTTAAGCAGTTCCACCAGAGATGAGCAAGGTGTTGGTGCACCCTCACTCATCTCAATTATTAAAAACTAAAAATTAACGATACAACACTGTTGTATCGTTTTAAGAATCTAAATTTCAATGAAACTTCCTCTTGTCACATTTGTT